>CAJDSM010028987.1:2242-25599 GCA_903981925.1 Ostrea lurida
CTACGCGTCTGCTATTGCTCAGCTAAAATGTCTTCTGAGCTTAATGCATCACCTTTATATATAGTTTATTTATAATGCAAGAATTAAATTCATGGCTGTATTTCATAAAGTGTGTTGAGCTTGAGCATTTCGCTCAGGAGATGATACATATGGGCACAATATAAAAGTCCCATGCAATTGTTGTCCAAGAATATATATACAAGGTATATTGTGTAATTATACTAGAAATTTTAAGAGCTACATAATTTAATCGTATTTTAACATTTAATTGGTACATAATCTCGGATACATAACTTCATTGGTCTGCAACTTATGTTAAATCAAGATGGCCTTATAGCGATATTTAGATTAAAGTTTTAGTATACAAAAGATCAAAAGTTCTATTAGCTTCAGGCAAGAACAAATTATGAATGGATTAAGTTTAACATGTGTACTTTAACTCAATAAATGCAAACTTACATGTGTACTTTAAATACAACAATTGCATGCTTGATTCAGTAAAGAACTTACGATTATAAAGATCTATATGTACATGAAATACAGATACTGAAGTAGATTTAGTCAGAATGAAGTGTGTTTTATATGTCAATTACAGTTTAGATCATGCATGGAGGGCAATCAATGATATGCCTATATGAAAAGGAGTTGTGATTTTATAAATTGATGAAATATGCAAAAAAGTCTACACTTCATTTTCAAACAACAAGATTCCCAGCTTGATGAATGCAGTCCAAAGAACAAAAAATTTCATGATGTTTATACAAGAAAACATAAAAACGATTATCTATGAAAGAATCAGTTTAGTTGAAAATAACCACACATAAATAGTGTTGCAATGTTAAGAATTTTCTAGTCAAGAAAGAGTGTGATTATCACTTATTACTACTTGACCGTACTTAACTATGAAATTTACTAACTCCTTTCAAGCATACTGGACAAACCTAAATTTGTTGAAGAACTTCCGTAGGCTTAAAGGTGAACATATTATTTTCTTCTTATTTCATTAAAACAAGACATTTTAATTAGAATTGCCCTTTATTCATTAAACCCAATAACGCATGGCCTTATCCATATATTGTGTAAATGTATATATTTAAATATTTGTGAATACTTGTCAGATGTTTATTATTTGGCATAATATGCATATTAAAGAAAGGTAATATACATTTTGACTAATAATGAACTCTCAGTGATCTTTGTGAACTGATAGTAACCCCCCTCTTTCCTACACACCACTCTTCAATATTAAATCTTGTAGAGCAGTAATGTGTGCAACTAATTGCAATCTTTATACCATTTTTTGTTTTATTTTATTCCAAAGTATTGAAGATAAAAGAGAAGAAGAGGAGAGAGAGAGAGAGAGAGGAGAGAGAGATGAGAGAGAGAGAGAGAGAGAGAGGAGAGAGAGGAGAGAGAAGAGATAGGAGAGAGAGATTGCATTAAATTTAACACGTTTGCTGAAAGATACCAATAGATATGAGAAAATTTAATGGATAGTGAACAATTTTATAAAAATAATCAATTTTGACATTCCTTTTGTACTTTTTACAAAACAACACGAAACCTAAAGGTATACGATTAGTCTTTGGAAAATAAATGGGACATTCAAATAACAGAAAGAAGGAGCATCCGGAAATTTCATGCATAGACAACCACGAAACTCGGTGCAAGAACTCAAATCAGAGCAACAACTCCTATATCGTGAAAAGCGGGCGGCTAGCCCATGATTAGACAAAGAATTGGGCATTTTGATACAAACACCAATTTGGCAACAAATGTACAATTGATATGGTTGTACAAACATTTTCAGTTATTGGGCACCTGATATTTTTCCGCATGTGTCCGCCATATTGGATTTCAAAAGGCGCCATTTGAAATGTATATTTTTGTTGAATTATAGCTATGGACTTGATTCTGTATCGTAAATGTATGTTGAGGGACAATGAATCCAGTGTATCAATTGCAACTGTAATCATTAACCACAGGCTATAATGTAGTATAATTGTTCTGGAAATTGACTCAACACAATACTTTCAAATGAAATTAATTCTGATTTGAAATGCCTAGGTGTAACGTCTCACATGCAACATGAATCTAGGTACTAAAGTACATGTAGGTTAGTACTTGACATTATCAACGTGATTGCGCTAGTGCAGTGTATATATACCGATACTGAAGATACATGTACATAAATAGTGGTATGTTAGCAATTTACGCATTGCCACATGTGTATTTATTGTTCGTCAGTGTGTGGTCCCCTTCACATACATAGAGTTTTGTGAACTTAAGACACCCTTTTTGCCAGCTGCAGTGCTTCGCACTCCCATTCTTTTGCATTTGCAAGGACCACGCTCAATGCAGCTGAAAGCTTCAAGGTAGCTGTTCCAGTCAGGTTGTGTACTGTCCTCGACTCTAGCTTGACCAACCCCATTTATTTGAGTAGAAGCTCTGGGTGTGGTAGCAGTATCTGTACCCCACATTCTATTCCTCTGGATACACTGCCCTCTTCTTCATATATTATTCTGCCAGATTTGCCTTTGTTTTGGAGGGTATGAGCTGCACATTGTTCTTCCTTGGATTTTTTTCTCCTTGGCTTGTCAATTGTGTTGATGTATGTGCTGGTTCGATCATAAAAAGGAACGGGACCTCTCTATGATGCGCATACATGCGTCTGTAATGTCACGCGTGTTACAAATGAAATATCAGCAGCAGCGCCTCATTGAGTTACTGGCAAGTACCGCCAGATTGCCCATGCAGTCTTCTTGCCACGTCTCAGAAAACTAGACCGAGTGTCACATTCAGTGAGAACTTGAAACAATAGTAGTGCGATGAGCCTTCTCTCGTTAAAATCTAGCTGCTATTTACTATGTGCTGCTAGGTATCGGAATTACTAGTCTGTTACCATAAAAACACAGTTGTCTTCTGGTTGCAACTCATGTGCAAGGACCACTGACAGCACCGAAAACATCGTGTCTAACAGTCGAAAGTTGCATAGGTGTCTCCATGTGGGCTGCGTATTTTGGCATCCATACAGTAACGTCGAGGTCCGACTGTCAGCTTTTTAGTGTGTTTAGTACCCATGGGCGATTGGAAGTAGATCTGGCAGTTAGTGGGCATGCTGTAGCTACGTCCTCTCTATTCATAATGCATCAGTAGTGACAAGTTGCTGTCCGTTGTCCTCCTGGTCAAACCATTCCATGAGAGTTGCTGAGAGGAACCTCAACAGCTCAGTCTTGCTGCTGTCCACTTGTAGGAAGTTCTGCTAATTTTCTGGTATGGCAGTGGCAGCCACCAAATGTTTCCGCACGTCTTGTCCCCGCTTTGCCCGTGTAATATATACCTTTCGGTGAATCAGGAAGGTAAGTATCCCAGATCAGATCCAGACGTGACACTGTTTGCAATTTCGTGGATATGTATAGAATTCCGAGCTCTTCTGCATACTCTTCAATGGTCTTTGATGCAGCTGGCATTAGCATCTGGGTAATGGCTGCTCCATCAGGCACAATACATATCGTGAAAAAATTCTTTGTCTTTGCGTCAGAGACTTCTTCCAGGCATGTAAGAAGATCACTCTTAGTACCAGTGCAGAGGCTTCCACCATCAGACAATGCAGTAGGGCACGCCTGATTATCGTGATGAAAGAACTCAAGGTTTCCATCTCTCGTCTTGCACCCATTGTACGTGCGTGCGAAGAGTTAACAGTTGTTCTTGACGTAGGCGAGCTGTTTCTGACCTTTGCTCTGGCTTCTTGCAATGGGAGTGCTAAACACCTTCAGCTTATCACCAGGAATGGGGTCGTACACTGCCTTTGTTCTGTCCAACAGGCACTCTCTGGTGAAAGTATCGAACTGCTCTTGGCCAATCCTCTTGGCATTCATCAAGGTCTCCACAGCAGCAGGACCTGCAATCTCCTTTGTGTCCTCCTTGAATGGATTGCCCATCTCCTCTATGGCACCAACGAGAAAGCAAACATCTTTCACAAATGAAGCCTGCACATTTAGTGTCTGATCATGATGACGTGTACTAGTATCTGTTGTTTGCCGTCTCCGGTGTTGGTTCCCATTCTGGAATTCTTCAATCACCCTGGCTACTTCTGGCCCCGCAACCATCCATGACGTTGTCAGTGAGACCAACTGCTCCACCGTCTCCTTTGATGCAGCCATTATTCTACTCATGTGCCTGGTCAATCGGGATTGAAGAGAACACCCTCTGTGTTTTCTGAATGGTAAAGTGGCCTTCCCAGAATTTCCTGAATACATTTGGATGTTTGATGGCGAGTTCAGCCATTTCCTTCAGGTGTACTGGTATACCCCTAGCAAGTGGGTGTGATCCAGTGCGTGGAACCAGTAGACTAGCTCTGTCAGAGCACTGAGGTACATCATTAACGACCCCTGCCTAAGAGAGCACACATACACTTGAACCAATAATTCTTGTTCCAGTAGTGTTGCCCATTAGTGAAATGGGGTATGTCTTCTCTCTGGCAACACCAGTCTTCAAACTCTGAGAGGTCATGTACATCTCTGGTTTCTACCAGACAGTAGTGCATGTAGACACGGTGTTGCAGGATGTACAGTGCTACTGCAGTCACTTTATATGCTCTTCTTATGAGCAAGACATGGGATGCTCGCAGGAATGAGTCTGCTGTCACAATCTCGGCCTGCACCTCACCACTCCCTTGTAGCCAGTCCCCTAGTGTCTTTAGTGCCGCCATCTCAATGTGGAGGTCATCAAACATTACCACTATCTGGTCATCACCATAGCTCTCTGGCCACTTCCACTGTATCGGTTTGACCGAATCAAATAGTGACTGATCAAAAGCAACCACTGGTGTCTGTCCAGGATTCAAATGTTCCACAGCATTCCTCACGGCGTCCATTGAGTGATGGATTAAGGCCACTGTGTGGGCATTCTCCACGAAGAGTGGAAAGAGCGACGTGGGACAGATGGCTAGAGAATTTGATGGCTTTCGACTGGCATGAAATGCAGCCCAAGATGAGTTGTCATTGTCCACTATACCAATGCTGTCTTCCAGGACTTGCTTTGCATTGTCTAGCCATTAGTATTCTTCATCGCTATTCTGTCTGAGGTCTCCTATGGTCAAAGACACCACTCTAGCAGCTGGGACAGGTGACCCCTTGATGATGCTAGTGACAGGAGGTACATCAGTGTAGTAGTGCGGCAAGGGTGAGACTTCCTTGGACCTGAATCTTGCATCCCCCAATATGCGACGCTTGGAAGAATTTTGCTTTAAAAATTTGACCATGCTGTTATTACTTGTCAATTTCTCTAGAGACACCTAAACCGCACTGTGTACCACTACCACTATAATTACCACTACCACAACCACGAGAATCAAGTCAATAGCTACATTAGATCACATACATTAGGTCATATACATGTATGCCATGCATGCATAAGACCCATTACATTTGAGATATTGTCAAATGTACATCGCAACGCAGTAATCTAATATAAAGCAGCCATTTTGAAATCCAATATGGCGGCAAAAACTTGACAATCCCAAGTTGCAAATGGTACCATGGTAGATTCCTTGTCCCAACAAACATACATTTAGATACCAGAATCATGACAATAGCTGCATTATATCCACATATAATAGCAAATGTATATTTCAAGTGGCGGTCATTTTGAATTCTAATATGGCGGATACATAGAGAGAATTTCAAGTGGCCCAATATCTGAAAATGTTTGCAACATATTAGAGTACATTTGTGCCAAATTTGGTGCTTGTGTCACAAAATGCACAATAGGTTTGCTCTGCTGCTCTGCTAGAAAAGAAATTTTACAATACATGCAGTCCACAAAACTCACATGATGGGTCAAATGAGAAGGTTGAAGCTTCAGCTGAGGGAAGAACAGATCCTACGGCACAGGTCACGGGGTCAGGGGAGGGGTCGGTGACAATCAAAGTAAACAAATCGTGCTCCGCCTGTATTCCTTCGATCAATTCCACGTGATTTGGTAAGTTGGTAAATTCTGGGGGCTGATAATAAAATTTATTGTTTAATTTCGAATGCAAAATTTACAATCGTGAAGGCGATAAGGGTATTTTTTTACGAAACTTACGCCGTTAAATGTTGTTATGGTAACAGTTCCGGTGACAGCATTGTCACAGGAATCCTTGGCGCTGATGACGTAAGTATGAACTGTTTCCGCTGTCCCAACGGTGTGAGGCAAGACACTTTTCACTTTAATAGTCACTGCAATTTTTTTTTTAAAAAAGGCCAACAATTAATAAAGGCGTACATGTATGTGTCATAGGCAGAAAAAAAATCCCAGACATAATTATGATTTTTTTTGTAGCCTTTGGTTGCAAACATTACTAATAACATATAAAGATTTGGAATGGGAAAACATTTTTATAAAGAAGCACTGACGATTGGATTTTGGGAACTTAAATACTACATGTATGCTGCTGTCTATGTTTTCTGTTCAACATCATAGAAGTACTAATATAAATGACTAATTTATAATATAAACCTTCGCATTTTAGAGAGATACTTGTTTACATTTGTCTTATCAGACAACACTTGTTCTGTAGTGTGTATCTTAATATTAGGCTGTTTGGAGTCTCAAAAGTAGACACACAACGCTAAGCTATGCTACATAATTTGTAAATTTGAAAAACAGTTGTGTTTTATTTTATTTTTGATATATCGAAATATCTATATAAAGTATATATTATGCCCCCAAATGACCCTTAACTCTTTTCAATGAATGATTTTTGGTGGGTTTATTTTCGCTTAGTCCATTTTTTAAATAAAAATATTTTCAGTTGCAGTGTATACTCTTCTGTTTCATTTGTACACTGCTGGTAAAATTGCAACATATATTTACCACATGTTTCAATATTCATATGTTAAACATATTGTTTAATTTTACCTATGTACAGCTGCACTACCCACCTCCTTTCATCGTTTTAACTATGTCTGGAATTTCAACATATTTAAAAAATAGTATGTCTGGAATATAGTCCTATAGTTTAGCGAGACTTTGTTCAGTCTGTAAACGGACAGGATCAACAGAAGAAAAAAAAAGGTTCACGAAAGAAAAGAGATCATGTCTACAAACTTTCATTTGAAAACTGAAATTTGATATTCTGAATGGCAAACATCGTCAAATTATTTTCTATTGCAAGTGTTACATGTAGAAAGTTTACTTACAATCCGTCGTTTCAAACTGGAAGTAAGTGTGAGTATTGGAATAGCCTGAATAATCGAAAAAATCAGCAACATCAACGTCCGTGAAAGTGAACGGCATGACGCTGGTACCGACGGGGGTGTGATCAACAATGGCTACCTTCACCAAACTCATGTTAAATATTGGATCCGTATCTGACAGAGGTAATATAGAGTCATGTATTTGATGAATTTTATTCTATAACTTCGACATATTAAACTTTACTCACTGTCGACAGTTGCAAAGGTTATGGCTGTGTATCTGTCTGAAGCCTGGGTACCCGACCCCCAAGATAGAGTGCTTCCCACGGTTACCTCCGAAAATGGTTGGGACACGTAAGAGTCCGCATTACATGACTTCCAAGAAGGTTCTCCTGTAGTGCATTTGTCGTTGACCAAAGAACGACTGCATGACGAGTATGGGATCATGTTGGTAGTGTTGCAATACCTGTTAAGGTTGAGAAAATCACCAGACCAAGAATCCATCTTACACATGCATATGCTGTGATTATACCTCAGATCAAAGTAATATAGCTAGGTGGACATTATACATGAATGCCGCATGTGTGTGCTGGGGGGGGGGGGGGTCGGATGAATAACTATTATACCACGTATTTCACCAAACAGTTGGTTTCAATCATTTTCAGTACCCCGAAATAGTCTCCTTTTTAAAAAAATGTTTAGCCTGACAATAGTGCCGCTGCTGACCATTTAATAGTATCATACAATGCTCTCTCTCTCTCTCTCTCTCTCTCTCTCTCTCTCTCTCTCTCTCTCTCTCTGATGTAATAAATATTTAACAATGGCACGGAAAATATTAAATACAAAATACAAAAAGCAATAAAAAAAGTCCTGCTCTGAACAAGCAACAAACTGAACTAATTAACTCGTACGGTGTATAAGGTCATAAACAAAAAATGGTTAAATAAAGCTTTCTAACGACAAGCCATTATGATAATTTCGGATATATACTTACCAGCCTATGAAGTACCCGTCTATGACCGCTATGCGGTCCGCTGTGGGCACCGTGTATCTGAAGACTGTATTGACGTCTGATGCTGAAATACAAAATTCATTAACTCAGCTTACACGCAATCATATTGTCTGGGTTCATGCATAGTCTTGATGAAATAACGGTGATTTAGTCAGTCTTGATGAAAATACGGCGATTTAATTCGTTTGACTTCTGCATCAAAGAAAACCTGATTTTGATTTCATGTTTTGTGTGTGTATTGATACGTCTCATTCAAATCATGTTTTACATGTATTATTTAAACTCAATGTTTTAAAATATTTTATGATAAAGAATAGATTTATTATTTTTCTGTTGGATGGCGGACATAATACCACGAAAAAAGACCCGGAAATATTGCATCATGCGCTACGCAGAAAATAATTTAAACATGTATTAATGCGTAAAAATGTAGACTGACGTTTAAAGGTCATGTGAAACGTATAATGTAAAATAAACTGTTTCATGTGACATTTAAATATAGAGTACTAAAATTCAATGAAAAAACAACCACAAATGGTATGAAAGTCTACTCTGTATTCGTATATATTCATACGCAAAATTAGTATATACTTTACCCGAATTTAATTTCCCGAAAGAAAGCAGAAAAGGGTTCGATTTTCTTATAATAATTGTGTGTACGTATTACCACTTTCTATCCATAAGCGTTTTACTGAATGGTGTGCTACACGTCAGTAATACGAACTGACATAGACTACATACCTGGAACCTCAACTTGATTCGATCCAATTAGTTTATACGAGTTCCCGCTTTCTAGTTTCCATATTTGGAATATAATAGTCCCCTCTGCTTTGGGATAAAATTCCCAGTGAGAGATAAGACCACAGCATTTGATCGTATTGTCCGTGTTTGGCATAAGAAAATAACTATCTGAAATTAACAGAAAAAGAGATGGGCACGTTAAGCATATAGCACATCGGGCCTGTCTATGTTTAAATTGATCTTAAAAGATGAAATACAAGGGTAAATCAATTTGTTTTGACAGTGGCAGGTTGCGGACACCTTACATATTTAATTTTATGAAATTTGAAGACGGCCGATTTTGAAGCTTACCGTACCCAGCTCTTTGTTGAAAAAAGATAATGACGAAAAATGATCAGGATGTGAACACGAGAGAAACTTACTGGTCAGTGATGTGTCGGACAAAGCGTGGGAATCTGCGGTGCTTTTCATGAAGTGGTCCCTGACCAGACAAACTAGAAAGAGCATGAATGTAATTCATACACAAGTGTAGCGTCCTATACGTGAGCGGATCAAAGTAATTAGATCGACAGTAACAGTGCTAATGTTAGTACATGTAATTTAAACAAAAATACTTACATTGACAATTTTGAGTGTTGCATTCTATACATTCATCTGCAGAATTTGCGCAATCATTTCCCCCATTTGCTCGTGTTGGGTTGTTACAAACACGTGATCTATTTTTAGTTCCAGTGTCACATGTTACGGAGCAAGTATTCCAGGGTGCCCATTCACCCCAACCGCCATGAACTATGGGAGGGAAATCAAGATACATAGCTAAACTAATTTATACGTGAACTAATAGATAAAGAAATATCTACATGTATTTTACTGCAGGATTTTTATGAACAGTGAGTACAAATTTCATGTTTTATGTTGATTTCTTAAAGATCATAAAATTTCAAATGATGTGAACCTGGACATCCTAAGGAATAGCAAGTAGCCGTTTCACTACCAGCCCCAGAGCATGGGTCTCCTCCATGCTGTGCTGAGGGATTTGTACAGGTCCTAGTGCGTCCTACGGATGTACTGTGTGGCCAGCAGTTCGCTGGACAGGATGCCCAAGCAGACCAATCGCTCCAATCACCATCAACTAGTAAAATATATTAGGCGCTGACTAGCTTGTTAGTAAAATATATTAGGCGCTGACTAGCTTGTTAGATTTGCATTATAAAAGTAGAATAATCCATTTAAGTCTTTTCCTTTTTAAAATTCACTTCGAATGAGATTTTGTCCCCCTGTAGATTGATTTAGAATTCATATGCAATTAATGAAATCAAACTAATATTCCCTTTTAATTGATTTACGTTTCTTTCTTTTGAAAATACATGTCATTTCATGCATATTGCAGTTTCCGACATTTAGGCAAAATTTTATCCATTGAACATTATGTGGTTCTCATATATATTTTTTTATAAGTATATACATGTATGTAGCTGATGGAAACGTTAATTAAGACTTTCAAATTTAAATGTAGTGGATATTCATGTATACATTCCAATAAGAGTGCATGCATAAAGACATGCGCGTAGAGTCACGTGCGTGAACATACTAGGACAGTTCCTCTGTGTGCAGGTTGCAGTTTCCGAAGAATCCCCAGAGCATGGTAACCCTGTTATTGTAGGTGTTGGATTCGTGCAGGTCCTGGTTCTGGTAAGAATGGTACCCGCAGTGGCGCCATAACAGTTCGACGGACACGCTGACCATGACCCCCAGTCAGCCCAACCTCCGTTTACTAATCAAATTGAAGGAAAAGATAAGTCTCTATAATTTTGAATATTCATATTTATTAATTATGTGTTTTGTCTTTAAATTCCCTCTATTATATGGCAAGAACTGTGTTGGATATTTCAGTATACACATGCTTCATGTACCTACCGTGTTGCTTTTGGGGTGTCCTATCTATAAAACGAAGGCGATGAACACTGGGTCTTATCCTGAATGACTGATATCCAGACTGCTTAATTATGATAAGGGATCTATATTCCCAACAATATCAAAAGTGGTGCTTTTCTTTCCATATTCAATAGCCTGTGCATTTTATGCATGAATTTTTGCAATCTCGAAATTCCTGAGAGTAGGGCGAACACGGAACCTGGAGGTGGGATCAGGTGCCTAGGAAGAGTAAGCATCCCCTGTTCACCGGTCGTGAACACCCTCACCCGAGCTTTGTATCTCGATCAGGTAAACTGATCAAGTAATCCGTAGTAAAAATCAATGTGTTAAGAACGTCTTAACGATTGGTATGAAATCCCGGGGTGGGGGGGGGAGGGGGGGTCTTAACCTATGCTTTTGGGTACAGACGTCCGCTGAGATTTTCAAACCACCCCCATAAATATATCAATATTTTTGAAACATACCCATTCATATATTCCGTTGAAAATTCTGACCCAATCATATATTTTATACCAAAATTGTGACCTATTCATGTATAGTTGCGCCATTCAAGTTAATGCATATTGTAATTATACCGGGCTTTAGTTATATTTCGGGAAAAAATGTCCTATTTTATGATTACAAACCTTATTAGAGGATGAACCTCCAGCAAATAATTGGCATATTAAAAATTGTCTACCCATTGCTATAACAGATTGATGAAAATGGCACCCCATTGATATATTTGACTTATCAAAAAAGCGACCCATACCAGCGGCACGTCTGTGTATAGAATATGCAATATATAGGAAGAGGTCCCCCCGGGGTATGAAACAAGTCAAACAACATTCAACATAATAGAAGGTTGTATCCGCAAATTAGATCATGGTAACGATCATGCAGAGAAATTGCGAAGACTTGAAATCCCTGCATCATCAACTTATTTGTCCGTAGCATGTATCAGATTAAAACTTGATCATATTCAGCGTATCTTATAAGTTGAGAGACATTCAAGACCATATGTAAGTGATAATGGACTACTACTAATATATATAATATATGAAAGTGACAATGGAGAAATAAAGTACGGAACCTCATTGAGGATCTATGACAAATAAATTTTCTAATTTGAAATAACGAATTTCAGCTGAATCCATTATTTCAATTTTCATTCGTTGTTTCAAACTTTACAATTGTTTTAACGGATGAAATTCGTTAAAACGAATTCGTAAACGATTCCCAAATTTTTACATTCACAAATGACTTGTATTAGCGTGTTTGAATACAGAACTAGTACAGTGCATGTATGTCTCTTTTAACGATTGGAAATTTCAACAGAAGCGAAAGTAGACTGTAAATACAGTATAAGAAACAAACTCCATTTCTGAAAATATATATAATATTTTTCCTGAAGCGTGTCGGCGTGAAGTATCGCAGTTCATCCCCACGTGTAATTTCAATAGTGACATTATATTTATCTTTTAACGTTCCACTTACGTGAAACCCCCCCCCCTTATTATTGTGTGATTATTCACACAAACATTACATTACACTAAAATAACTGTATTAAAACAGTGTTGATTCATAAATATATGAATTGCAACATCTACCTTGATTCAAAATATATGTAAATCATCATTGCATATGTTAGGTTAATCTGGCCAATTTGGCAAAACAGGCACTTACAGTGTACGTCATAAACGTGTACTAGACGTCTAGTATATACCAACAGCATCGGGAAAATCATAAAATTGCCTTTTAAAATTGTACAGAAAAAGTAATGTTTTCCAAAGCAATCATAGCCCTTCGAGTTACCTTGACAAACAGGAAGTGTCGTGGTACAGGAAGTAGTCTCGGATTCATTGAGGTCTCCTGAAGGTGTGGAAGCGCCGGAACAGTCGCCGCTGTGAGCATGTCCGGTACACGTACGTGTCCTCGTTCTGTGTCCCTCGTTCTGATTGCATGTCACTGAGCATGGTTCCCAGTTACCCCAATTTTGCCAAGTTCCATTAACTGAATAAATCAACCGAGTTTGAAATAAATGATATGTATAGTATATAGGGTGGTCCATCTTTTCCGTCCCTTTCTCCCTTCTCTCACTCCGTTTCTATTTATTTCCCTTCTTTCTGCCTACCTGTATCTATCTCTCCTCCCTTATTCCCCTTCCCTTACTCTTTCCGCCACCCCCTCCCCCTCTTGCCCCTTTTCTTTCTTTTACTTCCAGTCTGTTCTCTCCTTCCTTTCTCCCTTCACCCTTTCCCCGGGGCCTTTATTCGCCTCCTTCCTTTCTTCTTCACTTTCCCCGGGCCTTTATTCGCCCTCCTTCCTTTCTCTCTTCACCTTTCCCCGGGGCTCTATTCGCCTCCTTCCTTTCTCCTTCACCCTTTCTCCTCTCCTTCCATCGTTCGCCTCCTTTCTTTCCCTTCTTTTATCTTCAGTAACATATGTAAGAATGTCTCGAAATGTTCTTGTTTGAAATTATTTTTTTAACTATTTTTATTACAAGTATCTTATCATGACTTACACGTGAAAAACGAGATGCTTAACTTCGTGATTGATCGATTGTATGTTGTTTAACGTCCCTCTCGAGAATATTTCACTCATACGGAGACGTCACCATTACCGGTGAAGGGCTGCAAAATGCTCGGCGCTTATGGTCTTTGAGCAGGGAGGGATCTTTTATCGTGCCACACCTGCTGTTACACGAGACCTCGGTTTGTGCTGTCTTATCCGAAGGACCGTCCCGTTTAGTCGCCTCTTACGACAAGCAAGGGGTACTTGGGACCTATTCTACCCGGATCCCCATGGGGTTTTAACTTGGTGATGATACCATTGTAATGTTATACCAGCATTGGAACCTGGGACCAAAGAATATATCGTTAATGTGCTTTTGCTACCAACTGAACTACTGTATTTTGTCGCCAGAGCTGACACGTGCATCATCCCCTTGATACCTTCACGTCCGAAGACTCTTGATGAAAAAGAAAAAAAACGAGATCTTTTTAATATCTACATAGACATCTATTCCGCAAGTTCCAGATTCGGAATTCGATTCCAGGACTTTACAATCTCTCGTCAGATTTCTGATCGTCTTTAGATGACGAAACCGAGGATAATGAGTGTCCAAGCACATGATTAAAGACCTTTTCATAGATGGTCATTTGATAAAGGTCTCGGTTACATAAGACCTTCACACAACATTTTGACATTTTCACCCTATGATATATTTAATGTCATACTGTTCTATAATACAAGAAAACAGTACAATTTTTTGAATTTCCTATTTCAATGTCAAGGTTNGTTCACCCTATGATATACATGTATCTAATGTCATACTGTTCTATAATGCAAGAAAACAGTACAAATTTTTGAATTTCCTATTTCAATGTCAAGGTTTGTTCATCGTTGACCTTGGCATCTAGCTTTGGATTTGAACTAGAACAAATATCATGTATTTTACTTGTATATTTAAAATGTTGCAGTACTTTAAAAAAAAAACTTATACATGTACAACAAAATATAGTCATGGACAAACGGGAAAATAGCAAGAAAAGAACTAGCAAATGACCGTCAACAACAGGGCGAGGAAAGTAGGGAAACAATAACACCGTGGCCAAACGTCATTTGATACACCATTCACGCGGATAAACGTAGTTTGGAAACGCAGGGTACAACCATTCCTTACGGCACTTTCTATTGGCAGTGCAGATGTCATCGAGGAGGGTAGAAAATGCCTCAATTTTTCTTAATGCAAATATTTCTTTAAAACTAAAATATATAGTCTATCAGGTACGCCATAAATTCTGTTCGAATGATATATAACATTTGGTCAGAATTCCCTCCATGCTTAACACCCAACACAGAAATTCATGTTCAATTGGTATCGACCGTTGTTTTCTCATTTTTATAGAAGTAATGAACCCGCATAAAATCAAATACCATCAGGAAAAACAACAGTTATGACAAATTGCATACCATAAATTAAGTTGCAGCTGGAATACACCTTCTCTGAATGTTTAAGTAGGCACAAACCATTTCTACACGTTCTATGCAATTGGCAAATGTTTCGGTGGTGTATATACTAAGCGTTTTTATGCCCCCAAAATCTTCAATTTCGGAGGCAGACAATTTTTTGGTCTGTCCGTCTGTCTGATTGACCGCTTGAAAAACTTTAATATTGGTTATAACTTTTGAATATTTCACATGTATATTCCTTATAAGCACGTTCAACTGATAACAACCTTTTGGACTGCCCATAGTAAAGTGCCGTAAGGAATGGTTGTACCCTGCGTTCAAACTACGTTGTATCCTGCGTTGGGATGGTTGTATCCAAATGACGTTTGGCCACGGTGAATATATAATGGGTTATATGTATGTATCAGCGATGTTTAAAAGACAACAAGCACTCGNTGGGTTATGTATCATTCAGCGATGTTTAAAAGACAACAAGCACTCGTATATGTGTTCTAGGTTACTAGGAGAAAACATGCGTACCATAACATCCAACACTGTTACAGTCTGAAGTATCAGTGTCAGTTGTTGACCCGCCGCAGTTGTCAGCATCGTGCACGGGAGAGGGAGAATCACAAGATCGGGTTCGGGATGTAGACTGGCTCGTGGAGGTGCACTGAGATCCAACACAGCTCCATGATCCCCAGCTTCCCCATCCTCCATTGACTGTAGAGAAACATTAATTATCTAATTATTATACCCCCCGAAAACAAAGTTTTGAAGGATATACAGGAATCACTCTGTCCTTCCGTCCGTCTGTCTGCGCAAATTTGTGTCCGGGCCCTAATTTGAGGTAGGCATACCATATTTATCACTATGAGACAATGTGTCGCGTATATTCTTGACCTTTGACCTCAAAGTCAGAATTAAAAGTTTTTTAACATGAATTCTTGTCCGGGCCATAACTTCTTTATTCGTTGCCATAGGCATCCTGTATTTGGCACATGGATGCATCACCATGAGACGATGTGTCTTACAAGTAGTTCTGTTTGTCTGTCTGTGAATGCGTATTTGTGTCCAGGCCATAACTTCTTTGCTCTTTCACGTATGAATACCATATGTACATGTAGCATATGGGTGTAACAGTATGATAAAATGTGTCGCATACAATCATAACCTATATATGACCTTGACCTTTGTCCTCAACATGAAAGGTATCATTTTCTAACTTGGATTATATTTGCCATGTGGGTGTATCATCATGAGAGGATGTAGCACCATGAGAGGATGTGTCACGTACATTCATGACCTCTATATAACCTTGATCTCAAGGTCATACTTGTAGATTTTTTAACATGGATTTCTGTCCGGTCCATATCTTCTTTGTTTAAGCTTAAGTGTCTCAAGTGAGTATAAAATATGTGGGTGGTGGTGGTGGGGGGGGGGGTATCCTTTGTAAGTTTTACTCACAATATTTCTAGTTTATTTACTTATACATGAATATTATACATGAATATTTCGAAGGTATCACAATCTTGAGATTTCACATAATGAATATGAAAACATTGACTTTTTCTCCGTTAACATTTTCCTAATCTTTGATAATCAGAAGAAAAAAACCCCACTTGCACCTGTGTCAGACTACGAAAGAAGCACAATGATAGTTTACATAGGTTTTACAATGTATTTCTGACCATATGCTTCTGTGTTGTTTTTTTTTCAGTTAAGTTTTTGACAATATATTAATAATTTACACCATTATATATGTCGCAATTTTCATTGAAAATATTGATATTTCCTCCCACATGTACCACACCTGCTTGTACATCCCCCAACCCTGTATTCTTTTAAAAAAAAAATCATTAGGTTCATCAGAGATACGGCATTCCGGAAAAAAATCTGTCCATGAGAAGAAGGCTATGAGCCACATGTATACACATAGCTCATCTGAGTCACCTTGTAGGCTTGGCTTAACACTTGTTCGACTGTTGTGAATTTTGATTTGTTTCTAATATTTATCCCCATGAAAAATTTTACCCCATACCATAGCCCCTAATTATCCCCCAAAATGACATGACACTTGAATTCACATAGCATGGGAATACCTCAACACCAACCTTGCTGTTCAAGGGAAAAATATATTTTCTGTTTACATGTTTTATGTTAAATCTATATCAACTTCATCCCCAGGATTAATAATTTGAATTAACAAAAAATTTGAATCCATGCAACTTAGGAATGTTAACATTTTGATATTATCTATTGTGTCTCTTCTGCTCTTCAACTAATCTCGGTTGAGATTCAGCTCGGCTAGATATTTGGACTGACGCGGGGTTCCTACTGAATCTCGGAGTTTATTGGGCCTATAATCCTTGTCTGGAAATAACCTCTCCGGCTTTCGGCCGGCTGTATAAGTTGTGCACTTAGGCTGACACTGCCATCGCTTCAAATAAGTGGGGATTCATGTTAAACTACTCGCTATATTATTAATTTGCATTAATTACAGTCTAGATATGAAATCCAAACTAAAAAACGATCACTATTTGTTCCGTTACAAATTCTGACGATTGCTGCACCAATATTTTTACCTCACCGAAATTGGAGGTTCCATAGTCCGCTTTATTTTGCAATTAGAATTTCCCCGTATGTTGGTAGAAAATACTACTATAGTAAGGAGGTAACATAACAGACTAGCAGGGGAATCCTTCAATTTCTAGGAGGTAAAATTATTGGTTGCAGCAATGGCTCAGAATTTGAGAAAATAAGTATCGATCGTTTTTAGTTTGGGATTTTCATATCTAGACTGTTAATTAATGCAATCATTGATAATTAGAGTGTTATTTAACAATGAAATACATTATTTGAGCGAGTGGCAGTGTCACCTGAAGTGCACATTACTTGATACAGCCGGCCGAAGCGAGTGCTTATCCCAAACAGATATATGAAGGACTGCTCTCGAGATTCAGTGGGGCGTCAGTCCAAGTATTAGCCGAGCTGAATCTCAAACGAGATTACTCTTCAACATGTTTTGTTTCAAAGTGATTTCCGAATATTCCCTATAAACCTAAACTCGCTAGGCCATGATTGAACAATATTGAATCTGATCTCCTGAAGTGATATTTTACTATTCATGGCTCTGTTGTTAGATAGACTGTTACAGATGTCCCCCCATGTTTTATGTAAACTATGAGCTCCTATTATTACCCATCCTACCCCACCGGGGGGGGGAGGCTCAGACTCTACCGAAACTTGATCAGCAAGCTACCTTGGGCTGCTTGCATATTGGTATGAACCAACAAGGGGCCCTGCAAAATATTTTTGAACACTTGTTGGTCTGTAAATATGGAATGAACAAAGTACATGGTTTTGTACCAGTTAGATGGATATTTTCCGTAGTTTGGGTCAAATCTTAAAGACCAATTTGTACAGAAATGGCACAGTCGAAATACTGAGATCGTCAAGGGCTTATGTTAGAAATATACAAAACAATATTTTCGCTCTGAAGAAGGGCTGTATTAGATACTGCTAAAAACTTAGAACATTTAATCAAATTTAGAACGCTAATCATCAATTTTCCTGTTGAAAATAGTGGCTATAGTGTGGGTACTCCACATGAACAGATGACTGTGCTCTGTAATTGCAACAAAATGGAGAATGTACATGATATTATGGAATGTGTAGCATTTTACTGAGATGCCGGCAAAATTTTACCTGATAGATATTGTTTTAATAGACCAAATTCTTTGAAATTTTGTAACCTAATGTCTACTACTAATTTATTCTTCAAAAGAGACTAAGCATTTTTATCTTAAAGGTCTTTGACAAATACGATCTTCTGAAGTTGGATGTTTATACTTTTACATGGTACGAAATATATATTACATAAGTGTAGCCTGAAAATACTATAATATTATTATGATATAAAGGTATTTCTTCATTATATATATCAACAAAATTTCATGCTGTCGACGTTTTTCCACAGCAAAATTTGTGTAGTAATTTTTGTCCGTGATCATATATCACAACAGATCTCGTCTGCCTGAACTCGGCAGTTGATTCATCTTATGTTTAGTTGTACATGTACTATATAACTGTACTTTTATGTATTTAAAATATGAACTTGGGAGTGAATAAATGAACTTGAACTTGAGCTGTTACTGAGATAAAGCTTTGATGATTATATATATATATTTATTACTTAAGATGTACAAATTGATTGAAAGGTTATTTTACAGTTTAAAAAAGTCATTTGGAGCTGATATAATAATCTCTAATTTTGCACATTCTGCAATTTACAATTATTTTGTTTAGTGTCATAGTGCAAGGGCCTAGGTAAAATTTGATTACATTGTACAAAATAAAAATCTTTCTTCTGAATTGCTGTATATGAAATTTTGGGATGAACTTTGGCAGTTATGTAGATTGATTATGTATGGATGTATCAAAATAAAGAATGATCTTGCACCATTTTATTAGATTTGTAATAACTTGGAATATTTTGATATCTAGAGTTTTCTCCTTTACTCTGAATAGTCAATTCGAACTCAAACGATACGATATGCCTGTGATTTAAAAATACAGGCAATTACCACATGTCAAGTCCCCGTAGAGCCTACTAATATTTTAACAAAGACGCAAAATTCAACTGCATGAAAGAAGAAAAACTGGAAATGATATTACCAAAACTTGTGTAATTTCACATGGACCACTTGTGTCACCAAAAAAAATTAATTCTACGGGAATTTACAGATGATTGTGTCTCCATTGAATAAATGAGATGAAACAAAAAAAATTGAAATAAAGATTATCGATGAATTAGCATTACTCTTACTTCTACATCCGTTGCTAGAACAGGATCCGGTTTCAGAATCGGAACCGGAACAGGTGTTTCCGCCATTCTGTGGAGCTGGGTTATCGCATACCCGTTTCCTGGTTGTTGTAGTGGATGGACTAGCACACCCAGAACTGTGAGAACACGGACTGCGGGTTGTCCAGGATTCCCAATCACCCCATATACCATGAACTTAAAAAGGAATATAATTCAACCACACCATCCAATTATCTTAAATACGAGTAAACCTAAAGAGGAATATAATTTTAACAGATCATCCAAAAAAAAAGAAGGTTAAAGAACTGGAGACCAACACTACGGCAGATTCTCACGTGGATACCATGCGGTATTCAATAGGGTCTGCAACCAAAAGTAAATAAAACAGATCACCAACATATTGTGAGAATGCTCTTTGAATTTATTTTGGTTGATCAGTTTTTTGAGCTTAGACATCATCGAAAATTAAGATAAAGACTATATGGTAATCGCTATGTCAAACGTTTCCATTTGCATTGTATAATTTTTCATTTTTATTGTATAGGTAATTTAAATTTTTCGATTTTAATTTTTATATTATATTTTTAATTTGTATTTTATATTCTCCATTTGTATTGAAATTGCTGATGAGGTCGCAGTATAAATAAATTCAATGTACATGAAAAATTTAAAGATGGCGCCTTCCTGAAGAGGTACCAGATAGTATACGTTAACCTTTAAAAATACATTATAGTGCAGTATTGAACAGAATGTTGTTCGTTTTAAAAAGCAGTTCGTATGTTTTTGTCAGCTGGTGTGTTAAACTATGAACAAGAAATGTTTCAGTAAACATAAGCCCTTCAAGCGCAAAATCCAAAATGGCTAATAGTTCCTATACATAGGTACTGGGTGGTGCTTTCGACCGCAGCAATGACAAAGAAGTAAGCTTACGAGGAGTTTCGGATCACAACTGGCTTAGCCTGTGGTATAGCCTCGAACTATAAACTTAAACTAATGAAATACTTCGTAACAAACAAATTTTATAAATCCATTGGGTATAATGCAACAAGATAATTTTGATGCAAAGCACCAATCGACGCTAAAATTTTGAATATTTCTATTTCCAAAGAAACATACAAAAACGACCAACATATATACTCTAGTTTCCATATATTTTGCCCATGCCCTTCAACTCCGGCCATTTTTAATTTAGGCAACTAGATTGCAGTTAAGAATTGATTTCTCAAATGTAAACGCATCAGTATGAAGAAGGCAAATGGAGCAAATATAACAATCTTTGATTTTGAATGTCAAAACATTGCAGAAACATCAGTTGAAAGCAGATACCCTGGATCTGTGTCACGTGAATGACGGCGATGTTCATTTGCTGGACTGGCTGTACTGACTGTAAATTTGGCTTGCAGATTGAGATTTACGCAAACCAGCAATCAAAATATACAATTATTAAAATCATTTTGAAGCCGCAGCATATTCAAACCAAAATAACTTGTTATTTTACCGGTATAATCTTATTGAATTATAATATCTAGCTGGGAAACCCCATATTTACACAACACTGCCATTTGGGAGTACTTGTAAAAACTTCGTTAAAAGTCATGAATTCATAATATTCGTTGAATAATGAATAGATAATGAAATGTAGTTTTGATAACTTACCCACACATTTGTGTGTGACGGAGAGTTTTTTTGTGACTCCTGGACGGGTCCCACCAAAACGCTGGCATAAACGTTTAGAGAACAAGATTTTGGTCGTCGCAATTACTTGAGAGAATAGACGTGACGTCATCAGTGCATGATCCACCAATTTGATAATAGAGGCTTGATTGGATCTTGATGACATCATCGGTGCGTAATCGTTACATGTTATATTGAATGTCGTCAACTTCCTGAGCTGTAATTGTATGAGCTGCAGTAGGAAAATCATGTTTTGTGTAAGGCATAACAACACACTAGATGAACTAAATTGTTGAACGAAATTAATGTATTCTCCCATATCAAACTCCGGCGACGTTTGGGGTGTTTTTTTTTTAAAAATATTTTAGTCGAGTTTGACATCAAGTAAAGGAAAAAGTTTTAGGGAGAAAAAAGGTTTTTTTTTAAATTTAAAGGGGCAATGGAACCATGTTAGAGACTAAATATTTGCTGACACATTAGAAATACCTTAATGAGGCATGTGTAATATCTGAAAATAGAAATCTAAAATTTTTACATTTTTAGCATCAAAACGTGTCTATGCACCTGGCGATTGTATAAGTGGGAGGAACCAGTGCGTTTGTTATAAGCTAGTTATTTCCATGTCGGAAACCCGACCGTGAGTTTCGAAGATGAGTTTTTTCAAAACTCTGGCTAGACCCTGTCCCTTTTTCTTAACCATTATTGATAATCATGATGAGTAAATCTACATGAAAAAATAATATGATTTCTTATCTTGAAACTTATAGAATTGTCGAGAAGATCTTCCTATATAGCTCCTCATGATCATCAAAAAGTTGTTTTAAAATGTTTTCTCATTTTATTTTAATATACTTAATAAATTTGGCAAATTTTATGTCTCTCTGTTGGTTGACGGAGGGAGTAAAAGCAACTTTATAAATGCCTGCATAGCAACCCGTATTCGATTGGGATCATAGACAACTGTTTTCTATGATTAAAAAAAACAACCCATAAACAAGCCGTGCATATTTTGATATTTGCTATAATTAGATAATCATTGAAAAGTGCTACAAAAATACTTACATTGGCATCTCTTAAGATATCCAGATAGATACACAAGAAAAAGGAGATAGTTTCTGTACATTTTATTTTGGAAGCTACGATCAAATATTAATTTGAAAGTATATATCGAGTAACTAGTTCTTTGGAATTATTTGAAATATATCATTTTGTCACCAAAGCACAATGCACCTATCCATGCAGATGATTACTTTTCAATTTTCTAAATGAGAATGTCTTTTTGTTTTAAAGAACAATTAAGTAGGTCGTGTTTGATATTGATCCAATCTGCACACGCTAGGTAACGACGCTTTAAAAAAAAGTAACGATTACACATATTTAAAAACAAAAAGGTCTGCAGCTCTAACAGTCACCTGGAATATTATATCCATACCAATGACTCGATCGATCGATCGATCGAGAGAGAGAGAGAGAAGAGAGAGAGAGAGAGAGAGAGAGAGAGAGAGAGAGAGAGAGAGAGAGAGAGATAAACACATATATGCCTAAAAATATTACCTGGTGATAATTTACATGCAAACATCAATTAAAACATTTATATTCTTACCGGTATAAACAAAGGAGGTAGAAAGATGTTGACTACTCGAGAAGTCCAGCTCTCGTACCTCTCATTTATTCTAGCTCCGTATACATGTCATCCTCTATAGCATTCTTTACCAGACCTGGTATAATTTTCAAAACCTGTTCTGTTGATATTGATTTTTGATTAATAAAAGTTTAAACATACTTCTCACCCTCTGTGATCTTGTAAACTTAACAAGTAGTCAACAAACAAACGAACAACTTCCTCATCCTTGTCACTTCACCTCACGGTGAAAAGTTCATCCATTTTTGTTCAGCAGCAGTGTTTCTC
The DNA here is from genome assembly GCA_903981925.1 of Ostrea lurida. Classification (NCBI taxonomy): domain Eukaryota; kingdom Metazoa; phylum Mollusca; class Bivalvia; order Ostreida; family Ostreidae; genus Ostrea; species Ostrea lurida. The sequence continues at coordinate 25,453 of CAJDSM010028987.1, forward strand.
ATTATCTAGCCTCTGTTAATTCCTTCAATAGTCCCTTTTCCTGATTTTACAAATTCCCTTTATTTTTCTGTTCATTGCAATGTAATTTTCAGTTGTTGAGTTATAAGTGAGATATGTAGTCCGGCCGGCACTTCTATCATGGTGGAA
>CAJDSM010028989.1:0-16620 GCA_903981925.1 Ostrea lurida
TCATTGAAAACCATGTTTTTTTCAAATGGGTATTCCAAGATTATATTTGTTCCTTTTATGAAGGAAAATTTACCACTAAATGAAGAATTGAATCGGGTTCATTACAATATTTGGATTCATTCAACCTTTGCAAAATATGCTATCTGAGAGGAGAGCGAAGAGCTCTTTTTCTCGTAAGATGCGCGACAAAGGAATTGAAGCATAATTGAATTTAGTTCACTGATATAATATTTCATCACATAAAACCAATGGAATCTTACCGATTCAATGCACTACTCTTCAAGAGCAAAAACACGGAGAGCTCGAAGAATAAGCGGATTTCCAATATGAACATATATAGGTTAAAAAGTTTAGACTTTTAATTTGGCACGCACGTGTATTTTAAGCTTTATTTACAATATCAGTCCTACTTTCATTTTCTCTTTCTTACAAATTACGACAGGCGAACCCGATCGATAAATATTTATTTAACATTTATTGAAATTTTTACTGAATATCATTCGAGAATAATGTTACAGTAAAGTATGAAATTATGATTTAAGAAAAATCATGTTGCAGTCAATCTATAGGTCTACATGTATCGAAGCATAATCTTCAGTTAAACCGAACCCGATTGTACATTTCGATTGATTGTGAAATACTTTGATCTTTATGTATTATAGTACATTCAATACATGGACAAGTGAAATAATTCATTCATTGTGGATGGAAAACTAACAGGTAGTATATTATAATATCTCTCTCTCTCTCTCTCTCTCTCTCTCTCTCTCTCTCTCTCTCTCTCTCTCTCTCTCTCTCTCTCTCTCCATCATGAACGAAGCGTAATCAACCGTGAGTTCCGTAAATACACACCACTAGTGGTGTGGGTTTTTTTTTTTGGGGGGGGGGTCCTTCTTTTTTCCCTCGCTGTATTGTTTCTAAGAAAGTTTTTAGACGTGTGAACTATATTGATTTAACACAGTGATAGAGAAAAACTTTTTTTAATTTTTTTTTTTTTTTTTTGGAAGATATCGAAATAATTACCTTCTTCTTTAGGATAATTTACCTTGAGTTGTTTTAAATAATTCAGCTATTTAAATGTTTTATTTGAATTTTAGCAATATGACTCCTTCTTTCTTGTCCAGTGTACATTCTGTCCTAATTTCAATATGTTAGCTAGATGTCTTTTGGTTTTCTCGATGTGATATGACATTATCCGTGCTTCTTATGCTCTGTTTGAGCTCTGATTTAGAATATTATTCTATTCTTAACTATGAAATTCATTATATATTTACAATGAATAACAAAACTTTTTAACAAAATCTCGACTATCAATTAAAGTTAGCGGAATATCTAAATGACGTCAGTACATTAAACTAGCAATATGTAGGCTTCAACGTCAAACTCTGATGTGACCACCGACTCTTTCAACAACGGTAAGTCGAGTTTTGTTTGGTTGCTATCTTTTGTGGTTTTTTTTTGTTTTTGGTGGTTTTTTTAATTCTAACAATGTTGTAACACGATTTTGATTGGATAATGCACTGAGATTTGAGGGGTTAAATGAGCGTTAACGAGATGGAAGCTTTCGATTGACGTCACAATGCCGTGACGCAAAAACATAACGTCAACATAATCATTCATAACAAAATAGCAAAACAAATGTAAACATCAAGCAAATTGCATTAGAATGGGAATAACTACCTTCTCATTGTGATTTGCGACCGTTAATGCTGATTTAACGGTTGCAAACATCCGGTTTACCGCTCCGCTTACGCGTCCCGGTAAAAATCAGTTTGCAACCGTAATCATCATTTAACGTCGCAAATCACAAATGAGAATAGTATTCCTAATTTTGGGTGTGTGGTTGTGTGGTGATGGTGTGATTTGGGGGTTGTGGGTTGTTTGCTTTTTTTTTTTTTTTTTGGTTTGATGGGGGCTGGTATTGGGTTTTGTTTTTTTTTGGGGGGGGAGGGGGGTTCTAATGTCACTGATTACGCGATTTTTTTTTTTTGACAGAGACGAGAAATAAGTATGTCTATCCCGAATAATAAGTGATAAAGTGAGGAGGGGGTATAATCCATGCCCCATGTGCCTGTGGTTTGACAAGACATTTTTTTTTTTCTTTGTAGATAAAAAAAACCAAAAACAAAACAGTAAAGGATGGCGGAGCGTTTAAATAAAAGAGAATTAACAACTGTAATAAACATTAGAAAATTTAACTTGAATAGATGGGCTATAAAGACTTAGAGGATTGGGTGAGCGACCCTAATCACATATACATAGGGAGGGACATGACTCACTATTGGAGAGAGCAGTGGGCAGCAAATGGGAAACCCCTTCAACGCTAAAAAGTATGGCAGGGAAGAGTGTGTTCGATTGTACAAGGACTATATTAAGACGAACAAAGAAATCCGCGAAAACGGGCGAACATTGTACGACTCGCTGGAGGATTTGAGAGGCAAGGTGCTGGGCTGTTGGTGTCATCCGGAAAGATGCCACGGACACGCTCTGGTGGAACTGCTGGAAGAGACAGCAAAATGATCGAAATCCTTTAAAGGTGTTTTCAAGGAAAGAACGTGTTCCGAATGGGTCAAAGATTTCCATTTGCCAACTTTACCTGCATTCTATGTACATGTTTATGAAATTGTATACCTGCGTGTCCATCTGATACACCCCAATGTTTCACATGTCCACATTTATATTATTGTTTTATATAAATATTGTATATCAATATTAGTCAAGAAGTTTATTGTAGCCATCCACTACAGCACACAGTGGAACATAATGACTTTGGCAAATTGATATGTAGTTTTAAAAAAAATATATATATTTAAAGAAAATACCTCTGCATCAATCTAAAGGGAGCCAGAAAAAAGAGGTTAATTCATGTTGAAGCGGATTTCCACGAGGAAATGGACACGTACGTGACGGTTCAGTACAATGTATAGTCATTACAAGCCGAACGTGGCTTTCCATGTACAAACCGGATGCTACCCCTCCCCTCCAAAAAATAAAATACATTTGTGTACGTATGTGATTTTTTTGTTGTTGTTTTTTTTTTTTTGTGTGCAAAAATTGTCCAGGCAAGGGTGTCCACCTAAATGAAGGAACAAGTGTCACTTTGGTTGTGCCCCTCAACGTTTTGAATTTTTTTCTCAAAAGTTAGAATTTAAACAAACTAAACTTTATCAAAAGTGCAGGAATTCCGTCCTAAACAGGAGTTTGCGAAGGCCGCGGGTACCCGGTTGTGTGGGCGGTGGCATCATCGGAACAGCAGAGATGTTAACAGTCTTCAAAATCACAAGAGCTACATTATTCACGTTTTGTTACAAAGCAAGTGCAAGGACTCCCGATACACGCTATAGACGCCCCCTCCCCGAGCTGTGTACATTGTACTCCCCAATACAAGATTTCCATGGTGACCACAACCGAAGTTTTAGGAGACGCATGGTTTTCATTTCGCTCAATCCCTTCTTCGTCATATAATTTCAAGGAAACAAATGCAATTGTTCAATGCCACTAGCCTTGCATTAAGGGGACAAGGACACGCTTTGAGCTAAAAAGAAAAAAAATGTCACAGATTTTTCCATTTTTAGGTCACCCGAGTTTACACAGGCGACCTAATGCAATTGGTCTTCGTCCGTCGTCGTCCGTTGTCTGTTAACATTTGAACATTTTTAACATCTCTATAACTACCAATCCAAATCTTTTCAAATTTGTTATGAAGCATCGTTGGGACAAGGGGCATATAGATTGTAAATGTCAGGACTCTTGCCCCCCTGGAGCCTTGAGGGCGGGGCAACAACTGCCAAAAGGTGACCAAATTTCGAAAAACCTTCTTCTTTACAACCGCACATGTCCAAGAGAAACTAAATGCATAATGATTTAAAGCAGGAAGTCCTCTACCAAAATTGTAAAGTTGATGATCCCCGGGGTAGAGGTTCTGAGGGACAATAAACTGACCACTTTTCATATATCTTGTTTTCTACAACCGCACATGTGTAAGAAAAACTAAATGCATAGTGACGTAAAGCAAGAAGACCTCTACCAAAATTGTAAATTTGGTGATTCCCGGGGTAGGGGTTCTAACCCCAGGGCGGGGCCAAACTTTGTACATAGTATTTATATGTAAACATTTGAAAAACATCTTGTTTACTGCTAATGATATATTAATTTGAAACTTAGTGGATATTTGATATGGGCAGGGAGCCTTTATCATAATTATACTCTCCTAAACAAAGTTAAGGGGGGATACTGAAACTGAAATCGGGTCGTCCGTCCATCTGTAGATGCAATGGTTTCCGGGCTCTAAGGAGTTATCCTTTCCACTTAAAGCATATGGACTATCCATGGGACGAAAATGTCTCCTATCGAGTTTGGGGTCAAAAGGTCAAGCGCACTGGACATCGAAGTAGCAGTATGGTTTCCAAGCTCTAGAGCATTATCCACTAGAGTCAACGTATCCTATATATATGGACTATCCATGGGTTGAAAATGTTCACTATCGAATTTAATTAAGGCTTTAAAAATTCAAAATATGAGACGTCTTATATGGGATATGATACTCATGTGACCGTTAAGGCCTGTGGGCCTCTAGTTCGTGATTACAATGCTAAACTAAATTATTTTTAATAGTCAGGGAAAATGTTGAGTTACAAGAGGATGGAGCGCCAAATTAACATAAACTCAAATAAACTTTAATTATTTAAAGATATCTTTGATTCATTTAATGTGCACAATTAAGGATCTTTCCAATTGAATTAATGATATCATTAATTCAATTAATGTGCACAATACTTGAATTACTGAAATAATGATATCATTAATTCGATTATTTAAAGATAGCAATAATTAATTAATTCAATTATAGAAAGCAATAATTTGTTCAATATATGACTAGAAATATCTTTAATTCACAACTGGATTAATCAAAATAGCAACTTCAAATGTTCAAAATGACAACCGTTGCTTTCAACAAAAAATGCGGCGAAGTCTTTTTTTTTTTTTTAACATTGTCACGCATCTCAGCTTCAGCTAATAACGTGATTTTCACTAATTACGTGAGGGAGATGAAAAATAACATTGTTACAGTAGATTATCTTTAATGTATATTTACAAAACATAGTAACCTATAGAAAAGAAAATAAGTGTGTCTATGCCAGATACTACATGTATTAAGACCAATTAAAAGTGGTGGTGGTTTGTGTGTGTGTGTTGGGGGGTGGGCGTGGGGGGGTTCAGGTGTTTGACAAATGACAAGACATAATATACAACTATTGCTGTTTCTGAGGTCAATACGATGATATTAGACACCTGAGAAGTACACATATTCACCAAGCCCGAAGGGCGAGGTGAATATTTTACTTCGAGGGTGTTTAAATCATCTGTATTGACCGATAAAGCAGCAATAATTGTTTTTATATATGATTAAATGATTTTAAAAAACATTCAAGATTGTTCTTTGCTTTAATTGTATGGAGGTGAATCGATCGATCGCAGCAAGTTGGCTGAGATCCAAAAAGTAAATGAATCCTAATATTCACCTGGAGGATCACGTGGAGGTGCATATTATATAAATAATGACTGCAAGAGAGGATTACAGTGGGGAATTTCACCCGAGAAAACCATTGTTGACCGAGGCGTTAGCCGAGGTCAACAATGGTTTCAAGGGTGACTATTTCCACTGTAACCCTCTCTTGCAGTAAATTTATTATATTATACTGAATGTCATGAATTACAAAATCGAATGCCAGTGGCGGATTTAGGGGGGGGGGCAGGGGGCCCGGGCCCCCCTTTTGTGACCAAAACTTAATTATATGTATAGATATATAGCTAAATTAACCTCTAAAAGTAACTTAAAGGCTCTAAAACCCGAGAGCTTCCGGGGGCTCGCCCCCTGGCCCCCTCTTTGGCTTCATCCAGACCTTAAGCTTATTGGCTCATTTTTCAACGGACCGGGCCCCCCTTTCGACAAATCCTGGATCCGCCACTGAATGCGACTATTTTGATCAAATTGACCAATGTACTGTGTAAATACAAAATAAAATAAAATACACTGTCACCCGCTGAATGATAAAACCGCGCCCCACAGTGTGTGAGAACGTAACAACGGTCCACATTGCTTGACAACGGGTGATATTCCAAAAAATGTTGACTGCGCAAAATTATGCGCTTACGGTTCAGCATTGTAGTGTGCATACGCGGAGCCGATAAAACGGATGTTTGCAATGGATTAATGGTCGCAATCACAAATGAGAAACTAGTATTCCATTTCGGCAATTTTTCTTGATGTTTACATCTTACTTACATCAAAGGCTTCTCAACCAATCAGAATCAAGTATTTTATATTAGGAATTATTGACTTCTACTTTGTTGGACCTCAGCCAATCAGAGAGCTAGTATAATAATTCTTTTTTTTTTTTATTTCTTCCTTGTAGATTAGAGTAAAGATGGCGGAGCGATTTGATAAGAGAGAATTAACAACTGTAATAAACATTAGAAAATTTAACTTGAATAAGATGGGCTATAAAGACTTAGAGGACTGGGTGAGCGACCCTAATCACATATACATAGGGAGGGGCATGACTCACTATGTGAAAGGAGCAGTGGGCAGCAAATGGGGAAACCCCTTCAACTCTAAAAACTATGACATTGGGAGGGAAGCGCGTGTTCGATTGTACAAGGACTATATTAAGACGAACAAAGAAATCCGCGAAAACGGGCGAACATTGTACGGCTCGCTGGAGGGGTTGAGAGGCAAGGTGCTGGACTGTTGGTGTCATCCGGAACGATGTCACGGACACGCTCTGGTGGAACTGCTAGAAGAGACATCAAAATGATCGACATTCCGTACATTTAAGCACCTTTTTACAGAAAAACAAAAACAAAAAAAACAAAAACCCAAAAAAAACCGTGTTAGTTCTACTTGAATGGATCCAAGAAAGAAATTTCGACAATGTCTGTGATATGGGGATAATGAATTTCCATTTGCCAACTTTATATTAATTACCTGCATTCCAAGTACATGACGTTATATAACTACACTGTCACATCTGCGTGTCCATCTGAAACCCCGTCTGAAACACTTATGAAGTTCGATATTCTTTACATGTCTACATAAACCTACATCAAATACTATATATCAACATTATCTAGTTCTTTATAAGACATGAAGTTTTTTGTAGCCTTTCACTACAACACAGAGTGGAACATAATGACTTTGCCAAAGTTGTATGTAGTTTATTTCTGCATCAATATAGAGTGCCAGAAAAAAAAAACCCACCACAACTAATCTGTGTTGGAACGGATTTCTCTGAGGAAATGGACGGTGTGACAGTGCAGTGCAATATTTTCATTACTAGCCAATCATGGTATGTACAAACACATTACAGCCTCCGGACGTTACCTCGAAAAAAAAATCTGTGTCCGTGCGTGATTTTTATTTATATATTATTTTTTTTTGCAATATCATTTGGGTATATTTACACAAAAGTTGTCCAGCTAAATGAAGAAACAAGTTTCATGTTTTGTTTGTGCCCATAAGCATTTTCTTTCAAAAGTAACTAAGTATTGATTATTAAAGAGAAAAAAAAATTAAACTTTTATCAAAAGGCATATGAATACAAGATTCCAAGCTAAGTAGACGTCCCCTCCCAAGGCTGTGTACTTCTCAAATTCATGATTTCCATGGCGACCACAACTGAATTTTCCATTTCGCTCAATCCCTTCTTCATCATATAATGTGTATTTAAAAAAAAACCAACATATTTAAAACAAAAAAATAAACGCAATTCAAGTCACCAACCTTGCTTTAATGGTCCCTGTTGTGGATCTGATGAGATGACTAAAATAATCTGCTTCCATTCATTTTAAAGTAACTCTTTAATCTTTATACAAATAAAATGTTGAAATTAAAAAAACAAACAACAGAACCGTCCAATAATATGCCTCCCATTGCTTCCTATTGCCGGCAATCAGGTCATCCATGACCCCCACCCACCCCCCTCCTTTCACACAAGACCACAACTAAGTATTGATTTCTAGATGGCAATATTATGGAACATCCTACTGAAAGATGCATCCTTGTATAGTACAGATTAATCCTGCTATATACACCATCCCCCAAGGTCACAAAACTTGCTTGCGATCCTCCTTTTGGACGGTGCATCTGAACTCTTATCATAAAATGCTGTATGAAAGTTCATCCAACATGGCACAAATGTCTCCCTCTGGTTCTGTCTGGCTGAAATAGTTTTGGAGAGAAAGACCCTCAAACATACCATTTAATCAGCCAAGAGAATTTCAATTTCTGCTGAAATGCAAGCAGGACGGATCCAAACCATAGTACACCATTCTTTTCAGGTTTCTTTTCACTGTGCAGAAATAATAACACCTGGTAGTTTGGCCAATCAAAACCTTTAGTAGCTATGTTGGAATTATTATTACAGTGCCCCGCTTAATTTCTTATAGACTGCCCCCAGCCTTTTACTACACCTCACCCTCGATTCAGAAATTTCTGGTTCTGCCATTGAATGTTTGTGAAAAGTTTGGCGATTTCATAGGCAGTCACTTTGAAGATGACACTTAAAATATGAAAAGTATGCTCAGTTTCTTAACCATCTTTGCAAGCCAAGTGTCCGACTTCGCTTACTGTCAGATGAAGTAAGCGAATTGGACAGCTTCAAATGATCCCAAGAGCTCCATTCAGAGACTATCAAGTCTAGTACATGTAGATTAAAAAGGGACACACAGATAAGATGTTTATTTTTACTGGTGCTCTGTCTACAGATATGTATGAGTAACAAGCGTCATTTCATCATGCATCATTTTCTGCAATTTCGTTTCCTATCGCTATCAGTATACATCATAATTGTGATTTAGATCTAGTTTCAGTACAGATGGAACAAATAAGTTTCATTCTTGTTTTTTTAACAATATAAAATGCATTTGTCGTACTGTGTTGAATTGAAATTACTACATACAAATGTTCTTCCCATTACTAACAAGAACAAAAAAATCTGGCAAAAAATACGTTTTCATATAAGACGAGCAACATCATTCATACCAGATGAAGTATCATTTCAATATGAAATAATTTATACAGAAATCAAGAGTGAAATTAAAGGATAGTTGTTCAAACGTCAGCTTCGCCATACATGCTAATGAAAAGGTCTACAAGTGATATATATGCATACTAAGTGCATAGACTGAGTACATTGGATACTCCTTTTCTTGTCAACACAGGCTTCTGAACTTATAAGCATACTGAGCTCTTGCTGCAGAATAAATTATTAACAAAAGAGCCCAAATAAATCCACTTCACAGAAAACTTACTTCATCAACATAAATTCAGCATGATTTGGTGCAAAACATTCAGATACCACAAAACTGTGGCCACAAAATCTCTACCATTTCAAAACTTGTATCTATATTTATGAGGAAATCTACATACTGTACCCATACTTTTTTCCCATACAGTTAACAGTCTGCCAATTTGCTTTCTTGTTCAGTCCTGGAGTACAAAACTCCCAAGAATTTGTGTGTACTACATAAAACATGAATATTTTTTTAAAGCATTACTTATTACCTCTTATTTATTTGCTGATAAAATATCCAGTGCAAACATTTAGAATGTGGATAAAGCAGAATTAAATGTGTGAAAAGTACCCATACTGCATGATGGGATATCTATACTCCTTAATCTGAAGATCAATACAAATACAGACATTCAATAACAGTAAAAAAAAAAACACACTATACTGTCAGACGAGAACATTTGGCGTAAACATATTTTAGCGTAATCAGCAATGAAAACCTTTTAGCACTATTTTTTTTTTTAGCACAACGATACCCCTTGGTCAATAATTCAATGTCGATGAAAACCTTATAGCACACAACTTAATTTAATGCAATCATGTGTGCGTTAACGGCGCTAAAATAAATTGTGTGCTAAATATTCCCGTTTTCACAGTATTGCCTTGGATTTGCGTGCAAAAAGAGCAAATACAATAATAAACACAAATGAATTTTTCGAGGAGTTTCTGAGTTCACAGAAGCGGCATTTCAGTATCATCTAGCATCAATAGGTAAAAATGGAAGAATTTCTGAATAAAATTCTGTAATACAAAGAAGCAGTAGATCACACTGTATGTAGTAGGACATACAAACAATTCCATTATTTGTTCAACTCAATATCACAGCTGAGAGTAGAATAATCTAATGTGGTTTCATCTCTTTCTGTTGAACACCAAGTTTCATTGTTTTGGTAATTCAGCCAGATTGCGATTTTAACATGGCATAATTTTTGTTCAGATAGAAAACACACTGGGCAGCTTTCAACATCCAAGACATTGTAAACTTTTAGTTTAATTTGCATTTTAAAAGAAATTCACGTGTCCATGAAAATAGATGAAACCAACCGTATTTAAAAAATATAAATGCATTTCATTTGCATGAAATATTTCTACATAATTTGGTGTTAATTCAGATATATAATAGTACATTATTCTGCATTTTTCATGAAATATAGACTTCTCATTTCATAGTGAATAAAAAATCCCATTTGCTCTCTCAGATTGTACGTGTGTAAAACATCTATGCATTTGTATAACTGTTCACTTCCATTCACTCTACTGACTAGTTTGTATGTAGTCTATTTAGTGCACGCTTTCAAAGCGTCCCTGAGAACAGCAATGGTGAAGTCAACATCATCTTTTGAGATACACATAGGTGGTTTGATTCGAAGAACCTGAAAACAAATGTATAAAACAGATTTTAGTGAACTCTTGTCTTTTATTTCTGATTCATTATGGAGATGGTAAAGATCAAAACCATGTGTCATGATCTTAGTCCAAGATCATTTGGAAAATGTCAAAGGTTAATACTAACTAGAACTGTCCTATCGGGACTAAACTCCCCGCGGGGGCACAACTAAATAATGAACACAGCAGATTTCTCACGATAACAGGGAATTTCTAATCATGGGGTATGCAATGGTAATAAGTATATAATATTCTTAGGAGAGTTTGTGGACGATGAACGTAATGCAATACATTGGTTGAAGAAGCTAAGTCCAAAACGTTTCATCTTTGTACAAAAATGGTCCAACACAAAATTCTGGGAGACAATATGAATACTACCATTATATATTCTAACACTCCACAAAGTTTCATAAAATACTGCAAGTCGTTAGGAGGAGTTGTGGACAACGCACTGATGCATAGGCATTTTGGTGAAAAATGCCTATCCAAACGTTCATCTATGTACAAAAATTGTCCAAATAAAATTCCTGACAATATGCACCTCTCCATTATATTATTCTAACACTCACAAAGTTTCATAAAAATCCTGCAAGTCGTTTGCGGGGGGTATAAACTAGAAATACAGCGAGTAAACCCACAAAGCCCCTTCTGGTAACCCACATATCTTTATGGTGACTTGAGGCACTGAAGCTTTGATCAAGAAGTTATGGCTTGGAATTAATCTGCACAGATAGATGACAGATAGATGAATGGATAGACAAGATAGATGGAGATATGACAGTTAGATGGATGGATAGACAGATGGACAGATAGATGTAGTGATGATAGACAGATAGATGGACGGATAGCAGATAGATAGACAGAGTGAGACGGATAGACAGATAGATGGATGGATAGACAATAGATGGACAGATAGACAGATAGATGGACACGATAGATAGATGGAATGAGTAGACGTAGTGGCAGAATAGATGGACATGATGACAGATAAGGATGGGCATCAATAGACAGATAGATGGACGGATAATGGGACGATAGATGGATGGATAGACAGATAGATGGACAGATACAGATAGATAGACAGATAGAGTATATGAACATCATCTCATAGTGAATACACCATGTGCCAAATATGGATGCCTAACATCAAAGAACAAAGAAGTTATGGCCAGGAATTGAATCTGCATAGACAGATGGACAAGCGGACAGACCAGAGTGATTGCTATATAACCCCCCAAACTTTGTTTGAAGAGGGTGTATAAAAGTAGGAGTAGCAAAGAGAGTAGCATAGAAGTAGATCCTAACATCAGTTCAATCAAAGTTTTGTGTGGGAGGAAGGGTATAAAATCTGATTGGACAATACCTTTGGAGCAATTACATGATTGTAGAGAAGAGTGGCATGACCCTTCAATGAAGTTCATTCATAGAGGGTCATAAGTGTGTCATGTCTCAATAATCTCAAGGTCATAGGATTGGGAAATATAGGGTTTTTTAATAGATTTGATAATGCAAGGATTGTATAATCTCAAAGATAGTTTAAAAATACATGTACATGAGTCTATGTGTAAGAATGTGGCATTTATTTATCGGCCCGCAGGAGCGGCCGATCTATTTGTGATTGTCTTAGGACTGCACATGGGGAGAGGCGGGAGTCTTGGTTTAGTGTTTCGAAAAAATTGATTTAATAATATGTGTAAAAGTTCTGAATAAAATATTTTAAAATATGTTAAAATAAAAAAGTATTAATATTGTAATCAATGTATTCATTTTTATCCTCATTTCAACGAATATATGATATTTTAATTTGTATATACGAATATTACAACAAATACTCCCCGAAATGCATTGCGTAAAAAGTAGAAACAATTGATTGTGAGGTTTCCAGATAATGATTCGATAAATGAATAGATTAAAACAAGTTATTTTGGTTTGAATATGCTGCAGCTTCAGATATTTTGATTTAGGTAATTTTAAATGATGTTTTATGGTACCGGGTAAAATCTCAACCTGCAAATCGGATTTGCATAATATATAGCCAATCCAGGAAAATGGTATCGCCATTCATCATGTGACAGAGGATCACAAGTTATGCTTTCATGTCTGTTTACTTAGATTTCTGCACTTTTTTGACATTCAAAAAATTATTGCATATCATAATAATGGTGCTTTTAAATAACAATGTAGACAATCAATTCAGCTTCGTCACTGCAATTTGCCTGAAGCATGGGCGGATTTAGGTTCAACGTAGAAGGGCATGAGTAACTAATGTCCTGTCTCGAGCAAGTTGGTCCGTTCTGTATGTTTCTTTGGAATAAATTCAGAAATATTTAAATTTTTAGCAGCCGATTTGATGCTTTGATGAAACTTATCTTGTCAAAATATACCCTGTTTGGATTTCTTGCTGGGGGGGGGGGGGGGGGGGTGTTCACCATATCTAAGCCAGGTATAAAAAATAGTATACCTTTCTTGATCTTATATTAACAAATTCACCATGATAGCATATTAAGTCCACATGAAATTAATTCTCTGGTTCTCAGGCCAATTTTCTCACAATTAAATGAGATAAATTGAGTTCCATGATAGTTACAAATGACTGAAAATTGTCAAACCATCTCCACTTAACGACAGCTTATTTCACCAATGCTACTAATTAACCCAAAAGAGGATGATGGACCCAAAACAAAGCTCAAAAATGAATTTATCGATAAAATAATACTTAATATTGTACATAAATTATACTAATAACAAGAATTGACAAAGATAAATTTATCCAAACATTGACATTGGTGTTCCAGATTTGTATTTATTTTAAGGATCACATATAGGTATTAGTGGCCCAGTCAAAATGGGTGTGATATGATGAATTTTGCAGACAGTTCATTGGACTTTATACGGTCACTAAGATACCAGGTTCATGAATTGGGCAAGAAAGTTGTATACCAATTACTGGCCCGTGAGATTGAAAGTGAGAAATTAGAATAATTGCGGATTTATATTTTTTCAGATAACTATGCGCATTTTATTGAGAAATTCAATAAAATCAGCAAATCCTCAAAATGGATGGCACAGACCCGAGAACCGTAATTTCAATTTTAATTTGGCTACTCATCAACATGACAATCTTACGTTCCAATATTCCGTCCTTTTCCAACCAAAATTCCAGTAATCTCTCAACTGTTCCCAATCTTGTTCACAACTTCTACTGCAATGGTGTAATTTTCCTGAAATGAACGAAAATTCCTATACAGGTGATTCCAGAAAGAGTGCAAAACATTTCCTTCAATTATCAAACTGAGTCATCCTCCAAAAGTCACACTTATCGAGAGACAATTTTATCATGATAAGTAAGAAGCTTTTAAACTTCAATACTGAAGTAGTTGTCAATCACTCTTCACACTCTCTCAATCCACCCACAGTAATGATGCATGCCCCTCACCCACTGAATGTATTCTCCCTTCCTCGAACTAGCTCACACCATCATTAATGTGGTTCTACCCTCTTTGTGAACTAGCTCACAACAATGCATTAATGGGTTTCTTACCGTCTCTTGAACTAGCTCTCACACGAAATCATTTAATGTGGTTCTTACCCTCGTCTTGAACTAGCTCACAAACCAATCATAATGTGGTCTTCTACTCTCTGTGAACAGCCCACCAATGATTAATGTGGTTTTACTCTTTCTCCACAACTCATAAGTGTACACCTTAACTGCTCCCAAAAGTGTTCTTACCCTTTGAACTAGCTCACACAATCATAATTGGGTTTTACCTCTTGAACTAGTCCCACCAATCATTATGGTGTATTCTTACCCTCGTTCTTGAACTAGCTCACACCCAATCATTAATGTGTTTCTTACCATCTCTTGAACTAACTCCTCCAATCATTTTATTTAAAATAGCTTGGTTCTAAATCTTTAACTCTCACACAATCATTAATTTGTGTCCTTACCGCCGATGCTCTGAAAGCTCCAACACCAATCATTAATTGTTTCTTACCTCTCTCTTTGAACTAGCTCCACACCAATCTTATTGTGTTCTTACCTCTTTGAACAGCTCCACACCAAATCATTAATGTGTTCTTACCTCTCTTGAACTAGCTCCACAGCAATATCATTAATGTGGTTCTTAACCACTCTTGAGTGCTTCACAGCCAATCATGTAATGTGGTCTTACCTCTCGTCTCCCACACCAATACATTAATGTGTTCTTACCCTCTCTCCACATTCCAATCACTTAATGGTTCTTACGCTCTCTCCACACCAATCTTAATGTGGTTTCTTACTCCTTCTCACAACCAAAATCATAATGTGTCTTACCCTCTGCAATCCAAACTGTTACACTCACATCCAATTAATGTGTTCTTTACCCTCTCTGAACTAGCTTCCACAGCCAATCATAATGTGGGTTCTACTCCCTATCATTGAACTAGCTCCACCCATATCATTAATGTGGTTCTTACCCTCTTTGGAATAGCTCAACACCAATATAGGGGTCTTACGCCTTCTTGACTAAGCTCCACAGCCAAATTAATTATGGTTCTTACTCCTTTCTCACATGACCAATCATTAATGTGGTCTTAACCTCTCTCTTGGAACTTAGCCCACACCATACATTATGTGGTTCTTCCCTAATCTTTGAACTACGCTGCCACACCAATCATAATGTTGGTTTCTTACCCTCTTTTGAACTACCTCAACACCAATATTAATGTGTGTCTACCCTCATCGCTTGAACTAGCTCCACAGCCAATCATTAATGTGTTCTTACCTCTCTCCCAAACTAATACATTAATGTGGTTCTTAACCCTCTCTGAACTGAGCTCCACACCGAATGCATTAAGCCTTTTCCTCGACATCACAATCATTTCAAATTCGTCCATCATTCTGAGTCAAGAAAGATAGCGTACCAGTCTCGGCGCATTCTCTTGTATCTTTCTTCCCATTACCTGTAATATTATCAAAAAAAATATATCAGCCTTGAGGACCCCAAGATGCTCATTTTCTTTATAACTAGCAGTCGCGTATGATTGAGGATGATTTGCCAAAGATACTAATATTATCCATTAAAAGGCCTCAACCTAGAACCCAAAATTACTCTCTCTAACTTTACACTATAAATGTACAGGTTGTTCAATGTTAAAGAGTCAAAAACGCTTGTCTATTTAAATTGACGTTCTATATAAGCCAAATAGAGCCCCCCCCTTTTTTTTTTTTACACACTGGGGACTAGAAATTACAATTTGGATAAAGAGATTCTGATCAATTCCGAGTTCTAGCAACATAGTTTACTTCTGCTTGTGGGAATAAAGAGGAAGCTTTAATAAAGACGTGCAATAATATTGAAGATTCTGGGTCCCTTTCCTCGCAAACCTTTGGGGGACTTAAGACTGTGTTCCCATTTTCACCGACACATTCAATCATATATAAACTAGATGTGTTGTATGCCACGAAGCCTGGCCACAGCAATTATCTGGACCCTTGAGAGATAGTATGCTCCCTGAGGTTGTGAAGACAAAGATGATATCTACCTCTACTTCATAAACTAGTGTGCGGTGCAACACGAATGCCCCCCCGCTACAGTGAAGTCTGAATGAAGAAATTCGTTAGTGGAAATTGAAATTTTTCATATGCATGAACTTGTGGAGTATCATAATGTCAAATTTGGTTGAATTGTTGTCCACCGTTGGCAGAGTAAAATGAACGGAAACGAAAATTTGCTGATTTTTTTCTAAGATCAAAGAGGGCTAACTCTTCAAAATCATTCGTGACCATTGACCCACTTCGAACTTGAGCCTGCACATCGCTGACATCTGATCAATACCAAATTGTTTTGAGTTGAACTTTGTGCTACTGTTGGCAGAGATTATATGACGAAATGAAAAT
>CAJDSM010028989.1:17027-30263 GCA_903981925.1 Ostrea lurida
TCTGTAATCTGCTCCATCTATCTGTTCTATCCATCCATCTATTGTCCATGTTATCGTCCATCTATCTGTTATGTCTATTGCCCATCTATCTGTCTATATGTCCATCTATGTCCATCTATCTGTCTATCCAGTTCCATCTATCTATCGGTCCATCTATCTGTCTATCTGTCCATCTATCTGTCTATCCATCCATCTATCTGTCTATCCGTCCATCTGTCTATCTATCTGCTATCCGTCCATCTATCTGTCTAATCCTACATCTATCTGTCCATCTGTCTATCCATCCATCTAACTGTCTATCTTCCATCTATCTTGTCTATCCTCCTCTATCTGTCATCTATCTGTGGCAGATTAATTCCAGCCATAACTTCTTGATCAAAGCTTCAGTGCCTCAAGTCACCATAAAGATATGTGGGTTACCAGAAGGGGCTTTGTGGGTTTACTCGCTGTATTTCTAGTTTATACCCCCCGCAAACGACTTGCAGGATTTTTATGAAACTTTGTGGAGTGTTAGAATAATATAATGGAGAGTGCATATTGTCAGGAATTTTATTTGGACAATTTTTGTACAAGATATGAACGTTTGGACTAGGCATTTTTCACCAAAATGCCTATGCATCAGTGCGTTGTCCACAACTCCCCTAACGACTTGCGGATTTTATGAAACTTTGTGGAGTGTTAGAATATATAATGGTAGACTTCATATTGTCAGAATTTTGTGTTGCGACATTTTTTTACAAAGTATGAACGTTTGGACTTAGGCTTACTTCATACCAATGTATTGCCATTAGTTCAATCGTCCACAACTCTCCTAGAAGATTATGCATACTTATTACCATGATACCCCCATTGATTAGACAACTTCCCTGTTAATCGTGAGGAAATCTGCTGTGTTCATTAATGTAGTTGTGCCCCGCGGGGAGGTTTAGTCTTCCGATAGGACCAGTTCTAGTTAGTATTACACCTTTGACAGTTTTCAAAATGATCTTGGACTAAAATCATGACACATGGTTTTGAATCTTTACCATCTCATAATGGAATCAAGAATAAAAGACAAGAGTTCACTAAAATCTGTTTATACATTTGTTTTTCAGGTTGCTTCGATCAATACACCTATGTGTATCCTCAAAACATATGATGATTGATTCACCATTGATGTTCTCAGGGACGCTTTGAAAAGGCGTTGAACTAAATGACTACATACAAAGCTAGTCAAGAGGAATGGAAGTGAAACAGTTATACAAATGCATAGATTGTTTTACACACGTAACAATCTGAGAGAGGCACATGCGATTTTTTATCTCACTATGGAATTGAGCAAGTCTATATTTCATGAAAAAATGCAGAATAAGTGTACTATTTTTATCTGATTAAACACCAATTATGTAGAAATAATTTGCGAAATGAAATTGCATTATATTTTTTTAAATACGGTTGTTGCAATCATATTCATGGACACGTGAAGTTTCTTTTGAAAATGCAATTAAACTAAAGATTTAAATGTCTTGATGTCCTGGAAAAGCTGCCCGTGTCGTTTATCTATCCTGAATCAAAAATCTATGCCATGTTAAAATTCGCAATCTGTTGATTACCAAAATACAATGGAAAACTTGGGTTCAACAGAAAGTGAATGAAACCACATTATCTATCTTTACTTCAGCTGTGATATTGAGTTGAACAAAATAATGGGAATTGTTTTTATGTCCTACTACATACAGTGTGCATCTTCTGGCTTCTTTGTTTTACAGAATTTTATCAGAATTCTTTCCATTTTGACCTATTGATCTAGATGATACTGAAATGCCGCTTCTGTGAACTCAGAAACTCCTTCGAAAAATTATTTGTGTTGTATTAATTGTATTTGCTCTTTCTTTGCACGCAAAATCCAAGCAATACTGTGAAACGGAATATTTAGCACACAATTTATTTTACCGCCCTTAAACTAGCGCACCGATGATTGATTTAAATTAAGTCTTGTGCTATAGGTTTTCATCGACATTGAATTATTTGACCAAGGGATCGTTGTTGCTAAAAAAAAAATCAGTGCAAAGTTTTCTTGCGATACGCTCAAAAATATGTTTACGCCAAATGTTCTCGTCTGACATATAGGATGTGTTTTTTTTTTACGTTATTGAATGTCTGTATTGTTATTGATCTTCCGAATTAAGGGAGTACAGATTATGCCCATTCAGCACGTATGGGTACTTCACACATTTAATTCTGCTTTATCCACATTCTAAATGTTTGCACTTTGGACTATTTTATCATGCAAATAAATAAGACGAGGTATCAAGTAATTGCTTTAAAAAATATTTCATGTTTTTTTGTAGGTACACACAAATTTCTTTTGGATTTTGTACTCCAGGATGAACAGAAAAAGCAAATTGGCGACTTTAACTGTATGGGAAAAAGTATGGGTCACAGTATGTAGATTCCTCAAAATTAAGATACACAGCTTTTGAATGGTAGAGATTTTGTGGGCCACAGTTTTGTGGTATCTGAATGTTTCTGCCCAAATTCCTTGCTGAATTATGTTGAATGAGTAATTTCTGTGAAGTGTGATTTATATTTGGGCTCGTTTTGTTAATAATTTATTCGCAGCAAGAGCTCCAGTGCTTATAAGTTTCAGGAAGCCTGTGATTGACAAAAAAGGCAGTATCAATGTACCTCAGTCATATGCAGCTTAGTATGTACATACTAATCACTTGTAAGACTTTTCATTAGCATGTATGGCGAAGCTGCACGTTTAAAAACTATCTTAATTTCACTCTTATTTCTGTATTAAAAATTATGTTCATATGAAAATGATACGAAACAATTTTAACAGTTCCAACTTTCCATGCACCCACTTGGAAGAGATGTGTACTTCCTTGGTATGATTTCCGGAATGAATGGCACCAATAATCCATGATTTATAACATTCCCTGTGGTTACAAAATGGATGATCTTACAAAGCAGAACGATAAGAAACAAATTATTGATCTTTAGTAGCCCGCAAAGAATAAAAAATACCATTGTCTTTTCGTTTTAGCCACCGAACCGCGCCCATATTTCTCTAAATATTTTACCTCGGGGATTCGTTTTGATGAATAATTCATTTCTTTAAGTTGGTTGGTTTTAAACTCTGATTACTAGATTACCCTTTTATTCAAAATGAATGATTTTAAAAAATAATGCATTGGAACATCAGGGGACCAAAGCATATTAGAATCTAATTACCGAATAGTTTTCCTGCGCGCAGGATCAGATTTTGGGTTATCGATTATTATAGGGTTTGATAGATTTTTTAAAATAAAATACTAAATACATGAGACATTACAAAATTCACTCAAGAACTATGATGAACAGCCTTGGGTTCAGCCATACGTTGCTATAATTTCCCATTCACGCCTCTGGCAATCGTTCGACCCATGTACGTACAGATGTGTATGGGCAACTGTAGCCTTACATGTCACCAGTTGCTTACGCGTGATTGTGCCTGCTGCAAGGTAGTCTGATATTATTTTTCTTCTGTCACTCGACTAACAAAGTGGAATAATAGATGCCCAGCTTAATTTATGAACGAATGTCCATGTCTGCTTCCAAATATACCTAGGACTAAATGTGAAATGTATAGGGTGGCGAAGTACATTCCAAGATTCAGCGCGCGTTGTTTTACATTTAACGTCATCATTCGTGATGACGTAGAATGAGGCAAAAAGAGTTAAAGATTTTATGTTTTTGATTGATTTTTACAGTTTTCTGTCAACCAAATAACAAACAAAACAAACATTAATGTACTTTGCTTATGCGGCCAATGCTGCCAGTAGCTATACCATGATATAAAACTTGAACCGCAACATTCTGACCCATAATTTCACGACCCCATAGTATTTAAAAGTATAAAGGAGGACCTCACTTCGCTACAAAAATTGGGTTTTAAAAATCACCACCAGAGTACACCCTTAAAGCCGTTTTCATACAATGTTTTGACTCCAGATTGTTCCGCTTTACATGATTCAGACTATGGGACACGTCGGGCTGACCGGTCGACAGAGGGATCGACCACTCTTTCAGTCAACGCGATCTCACAATCTGTGTATCCAGTGAATCCTTGGAATATACCATCTCGTTGTTTGTATTGTTTTTGGGATCACTGTTTGTGCCTTTTCAAGTAACATACGGGATTTTTTGGCTTAGCGATGTGACTCAGGTTTCGGCAATCGAATCATACATGTACTGAACACCACTGGTCTGTGTTAATAGGAATATATTCAGAAGAGTGGTGTAATAGTATGCGAGTGGTTCTTGCCCCCTAAGCTGTCTACTTATTGTCCAGTCTGTTTCTCTTTCACTATTATAGAATCATCATTTACACTGCGGGTTCTTGCAATACTTTATCGGGCCTTGGCACTATTTTGCCACCTATAACCTACATGTAATCGTATATTGAAACAATGGGAGGAAATTCGACCGGGAATAAATAGTTTTCTCCAGTCTACATGTTACAAAAAAAAATATGTTTCAGGAACCTTAACTACAGTGTTTCACTACCACAGAACACTTACAATTATCTACCCGTTTAAAAAATATCGATATCCACACTGATTCTAATGTAGAGCAAGGTCTCTGCCAAACTCTGTGCACCCAGGGAAAAACTTTTTCGATTAAAGTTATTTCTTACCCACTGCTTACACCTGGTTTTCGTGGCACCTCTCACCGATAATTCCTTTCCAGGTTGATTAAAATCCTCTAATAACAGTGTATATTCGCTATATATTTTTAAAATATATAATCATTCTGTCGAGAGTCTTTTTTCATTGTAAATCTCTAATCACAACGAGATGTAAACAGTTTACTAAAACTTTGAAATTGATTAGCGGTATCCGAATTTAATTATAGAGCTCTAAAAGGACGTTGCGGGTCTGTAAAAATCCATTCCGTCGACATTCCCAGATTTATGTAGAATATCCATCCATCACCTACATGTCCTCAACTTATTCGATAAGCAAAAGAGCTTGTTCTGCATTATAATCAGTTTTTGAATCGAAACAAGTACTTACAAACAAGTCGTGTATGCAGGGGGTTTCAACAGTCACGTTTATCAAAGGGGCAGCATAATCGTAAATTCTATGGTTCATTATAACATTTAGTAGGATGTCAAAATCGGAAAATTTCTATAGTCGATATTCGATGGCTTTTAGTCAGAAGAATATTCGATTATTCGAAAGGTTCTTTATTTACCACTGTCCGGTGATGTTTTTCGTCATATATGAAATTTACGTGTTGTTGTTTTTTTAGTGTATAACCAAACAATTAGATACACACCAAAAAAACAAGCTTTAGCTTCAATTCAACTTATTGTAACCACCATATGGTTATAAACATTGAAAAACACCTGGAGTGTGTATAACTATCCCCATTTATAGAGTGTGTTTATAACACCAATTGCCCGGGCTTGTATCTCTTCGGTTAAGTAATTACCGCCGGATTGCTGCTCAATTAACTGTAGGAAGTCCTATTTAAATATAACCACCATGACAACGGCTTAGAGCCCAATGACAACGCTTAATCCCATTAATTAAGAAACAGCACAACACACCGCATTCAACCCGTAAATGTAAAATTTATGGCATTTGAACACATAGTTAATCATTTTTCGCTCTGCTCGTTATTACCCTATGTACGGTTAGTCTTTATTTTGAAATATATATATATATATATATATATAGTATATATATTATATATAATATATATATATATATATATATTATATATATATACATATATATATATATATATATATATAATTAATTCCGTTCATGTTCTGCAGGTTGGTTGTGATACATTTTAATACAGTAAAACGGATAGACGAAACGACATTCGCTTTTGATATAATTTGAAATGAAATTAACGGAAAATGCCAAATAGTTGTTGACAATTTTAAATTAGACGGTACACCGAAATTGCATAAATTGTCAAGTTATAGCTAAATTTTACTGACTTCATTCGACTAAATTCTATTTTTATTGATTAGGACAAAATTGCACGAGAGCAATTCATCTTGAATCTTTAGTAATTTTTATGGTTTATCTTTGTGTATAAATAAAACTCACAAGCAGAAAAGGAAAATTTGAAATAAAAAAATATTATGTTAATTGGTGATATCAATTTATCATCTTATTAATATTATTGTTTCACGCCAGATTATATCTCAGCAAAGATTTTCATAACTTTGCCTTAATTTTTGTGTCATAGTTGTGTTGATTGTATTCGTGTACTCGTTGCTATACACTTTAAGTTATTGTCAGAATTCTACGTTGAATGGTTAAGGTATTTATCTATGTAATAAATGTTCTCATTAAAGGGACTCGGTTACGACAAACCAATTATTGAGGTTTGATAATCAACAGTATTGTGGGCCATTCAGTACCTGTGCTTCGTTTAATTTCTTGTTGGCCTTATTACATTTTTATGCTTTTAAATCCCCGAACTTTAAGATAGTGGTTTGGTTGGGTTACCGGTGCTAACGATGATCTTCTAAAGGGCCATAAAACACCCCAGAATGCATTAAAAAATGCTAACATTTCTCAACTTTCCAGGGCTTGTATCTCATCTGATTCCAAACGTACGCAGTCAGATAGATAGACAGATAGAGTATATGACACATCATCTCATAGTGATACACCCATGTGCCAAATATGGCATGCCTACATCAAAGAACAAAGAAGTTATGGCCAGGAATTGAATCTGCATAGACAGATGGACAGACGGACAGACAGAGTGATTGCTATATAACCCCCCAAACTTTGTTTGAAGGAGGGTGTATAAAAGTAGGAGTAGCAAAGAGAGTTAGCATAGAAGTAGATCCTAACATCAGTTCAATCAAAGTTTTGTGTTCGGGAGGAAGGGTATAAAATTCTTGATTGGACAATACCTTTGGAGCAATTACATGATTGTAGGAGAAGAGTGGCATGACCCTTCAATGAAGTTCATTCATAGAGGGTCATAAGTGTGTCATGGTCTTCAAATAATCTCAAGGTCATAGGATTGGGAATATATATGGGTTTTTTAATAGATTAGATATGCAAGGATTGTATAATCTCAAAGATAGTTTTAAAATACATGTAACAGAGTCTATGTGTAAGAATGTGGCATTTATTATCGGCCGCAGGAGCGGCCGAGCTATTGTGATTGTCCTTAGATCTGCACATGGGGGAGCGGGTCTTGGTTTAGTGTTCGAAAAAATTGATTTATATAATATGTGTAAAAGTTCTGAATAAAATATTTTAAGATATGTTATATAAATATAAAAAGTATTAATATCTGTAATCAATGTATTTCATTTTTATCCATCATTCAACGAATATTATGAATTTACGATTTTTATACGAAGTATTTACAACAAATACTCCCCGAAATGGCATTGCGTAAAAAGTAGAAACAATTGATTGTGAGGTTTCCAGATAATGATTCGATAAATGAATAGATTAAAACAAGTTATTTTGGTTTGAATATGCTGCAGCTTCAGATATTTTGATTTAGGTATATTTTAAATGATGTTTTATGTACCGGGGTAAAATCTCAACCTGCAAATCGGATTTGCATTCAATATATAGCCAATCCAGGAAATGGTATCGCCATCATCATGTGACAGAGATACAAGTTATGCCTTTCATTCTGTTTACTTAGATTTCTGCACTTTTTTGACATTCAAAATAATTATGTTTGCATATCATCATGATGGTGCTTTTAAATAACATGTAAGAAATCAATTCAGCTTCGTCACTGCAATTTGCCTGAAGCATGGGCGGATTTAGGATTTCAACGTAGAAGGGCATGGAGTAACTAATGTCTCTGTCTCGAGCATGTTGGTCGTTTCTGTATTTTTCTTTTGGAATAAATTCAGAAATATTTAAATTTTAGGCAGCCGATTTGATGCTTTGCATGAAACTTATCTTGTCAAAATATACCCTGTTTGGATTTCTTGCTGGGGGGGGGGGGGGGGGTGTTCAAACCATATCTAAGCCAGGTATAAAAATAAGTATACCTTTCTTTGATCTTATATTAACAAATTCACCATGATAGCATATTAGTCCACATGAAATTAATTCTCTGGTTCTCAGGCCAATTTTCTCACAATTAAATGAGATAAATTGAGTTCCATGATAGTTACAAATGACTGAAAATTGTCAAACCATCTCCACTTACGACAGCTATTTTCACCAATGCTACTAATTACCCAAAAAGGATGATGGACCCAAAACAAAGGCTCAAAAGATGAATATTCGATAAATAATACTTAATATTGTACATAAATTATACTAATAACAAGAATTGACAAAGATAAATTTATCCAAACATTGACATTGGTGCTTCCAGATTTGTATTTATTTTAAGGAAGTCAATATAGGTAATTAGTGGCACCAGTCAAAATGGCTGTGATATGATTGAATTTGCAGACAGTTCATTTGGAGCTTATACGTCACTGAAGGAACCCGGTTCATGAATTTGGGCAAGAAGTTGTATACCATTACTGGCCCGTGAGATGAAATGAGAAATTCAGAATGAATGCGGATTTATATTTTTTCAGATACGTAAGCGCATTTTATTGAAAATTCAATAAAATCAGCAATCTCAAAATGGATGTGCACAGACCCGAGAACCGTAATTTCAATTTTATTTGGCCTTACTCAATACATGACAAATCTTACGTTTCCATATATTCCTCCTTTTCCAACCAAAATTCCATAATCTCTCAAATGTTCCCAGATCTTGTTCACAACTTCTACTGGCAATGGTGTAATATTTTCCTGAAATGACGAAAATTCTATACAGGTGACTTCCAGAAAGGTTGAAAACATTTCCTTTCATTCATCATAACTGAGTCATCCTCCAAAAGTCAACACTTTATCGAGAGACATTTTATCATGATAAGTAACAAGCTTTGTGAAACTTCAATCTGAAGTAGTTGTCAATCCACTCTTCACACCTCTCAGATCCACCTCACATAATGATGCATCCCCCTCACCCACTGAATGTAGTTCTTACCCTTCCTCGAACTAGCTCCACACCAATCATTAATGTGGTTCTACCCTCTTTTGAACTAGCTCCAACAACATAGCATTAATGTGGTTCTTACCTCTCTTGAAACTAGCTCCACACAATCATTAATGTGGTTCTTACCTCTCTTGAACTAGCTCCAACCAATCATAATGTGGTTTTACCTCTCTGTGAACAGCTCATCCATCATTAATGTGTCTTACTCTTCTACCACAACAATCATTAATGTGGTCTTACCCTCTCTGAACTAGCTCCACACCAACATTAATGTGGTTCTTCCCTGAACTAGCTCACAACAATCATTAATGTGGTTCTTACCTCTTTTGAAACTAGCTCCCACCAATCATTAATGTGATTCTTACCCTCTTTGAACTAGCTCCACTCCCAAATCATTAATGTGGTTCTAAATCTTTCTCCACACCAATCATTAATGTGGTTCTTACCTCTCTCTTGAACTAGCTCCACACTCAATCATTAATTGTGTTCTTACCGCCTCTCTTGAAAGATTCCACACCAATCATTTATTGTGTTCTTACTCTTTTGAACTAGCTCCACACCAATCATTAATGTGGTTCCTTACACCTCTCTTGAAACTAGCTCCACACCAATCATTAATGTGGTCTTACCCTCTCTTGAACTAGCTTCCACCATCAATCATTAATGTGGTTCTTACCTCTCTCTCACACCAATCATTAATGTGGTTCTTACCCTCTCTCCACACCAATCATTAATGTGGTTCTTACCCTCTCTCCACACCTAATCCTTAATGTGGTTTTTACCTCTCTTCCACAACCAATCATTAATGTGGTCTTACCCTTCTCCACACCAATCATAATGTGGTCTTACCCCTCTCCACACCAATCATTAATGTGGTTCTTACCCTCTCTTGAACTAGCTCCACACCAATCATAATGTGGTTCTTACCCTATCTTGAACTAGCTCCACACCAATCATTAAGTGGTTCTTACCCTCTTTTGAACTAGCTCAACACCAATATAATGTGGTTCTTACCCTCTCTTGAACTAGCTCCACACCAATCATTATGTTGTTCTTACCCTCTTCCACATCCAATCATTAATGTGGTTCTTACCCTCTCTTGAACAGCTCCACACCAATCCATTAAGTGTGGTTCTTACCCTATCTTGAACTAGCTCCACCCAATCATTAATGTGTTTCTTACCCTCTTTTGAACTAGCCTCAACACCAATAATTAAGTGGTTTCTTTACCCTCTCTTGAACTAGCTCCACACCAATCATAATGTGTTCTTACCCTCTCTCCAAACTAATCATTAATGTGGTTCTTAACCCTCTCTTGAACTAGCTCCACACCAATCATTAAGCCTTTTCCGCTCGGCATCACAATCATTTCAAATTCGTCCATCAGTTTCCTGAGTTCCAAATGATGTAGTACCAGCTCCGGCGCATTGCTCTTGTATCTTTTCTTCCCATTACCTGGAATATTATCATAAAAAACATATATCAGCCTTGAGGACCCAAGTGCTCATGTTCTTTATACTATGCAGTCCGTATGATTGTAGATGATTTTGCAAAGATACTAATATCCATTAAGGCCCAACCTAGAACCCAAAATTACTCTCTCTAACTTTTCACTATACAGTGTACGCAGGTTGTTCAATGTTAAAAGAGTCAAAAAGCTTTCTTTTAAAGTGACTTTCTATATATAGCCAAATAGAGCCCCCCCCTTTTTTTTTTTTTTACACGTGGGGACTATGAAATTTACAATTTTGATATAAGAGATTAGTATCAGTCCGATCTAGCACATAGTTTATCTGCTGTGTGGAATAAAGAGGAAGCTTTATAAAGACTGTGCAATAATATCTGAAGATTTGGGTCCCTTTCTCTCGCACTCTTTGGGGGACTAAGACGTGTTCCATTTCACCACCATTATATCATTATAAACTAGATGTGTTGGTATGCCACGAACCTGCCCACAGCAAGTTTATCTGTGACCCTTGAGGACAAGTACTGCTCCCTTGAGTTGTGAAGACAAGATGATACTACCTCTTTACTCATAAACCTAGTGTGTCGGTGCACACACGAATGCCCCGCCTACAGTTGAGTCTGAATAAGGAAATTCGTAAGTGGAAATTGAAAGTTTTTCATATGCATGAACACTTGTGGAGTATCCATATATAAATTTGGTTGAATGTGTCTGCATACCGTTGGCAGAGTCAATGGCGGAAACGAAAATTTGCTGATTTTTTTCTAAGAATCAAGAGGCGCTAACTCGTCAAAATCATCTGGACCATGTACCCAGCTTCGAACTTGAACCGTGCACATTCCTGATCTATCATAACCCAAATTTGTGAGTTGAATGTTGTGCACTGTTGCAGAGATATATGAACAAATGAAATTTCTGAATTTTTTCTAAGTTTCAAGAGGCGCTAACTCTGTCAAAAAATTCATCGGGACTATGACCAACTCAAACTTGACCTGCATATTCCTGTACTATCATGATACCAATTTGAGTTGAGATGTGTGCAACCGGTTGCAGAGATAGTTTTTTAGAACGGAAACGAAAATTTCTGATTTTTTTTCTAAGTTCAGAGGGCAATCTCTGTGAAAAATTTCATCGGACCATGAACAACTTCAAAACTGGAACCCCTGCATATTCCTGTGACGATCCATATACCAAGATTTGAGTTGAATGTGTGAACCATTGCAGAAGATAATGAACGGAAACCAAAATTTCTGATTTTTTTCTAAGTTAAGAAAGGGCTAACTCTATCAAAAATTCATTCGGTACATGACCAACTTCGAACTTGACCTGCATGAATCTCTGTGACAGTATCCATATAACCAAATTGAGTGGAATATGCTGCAACCGTGCAGGCATAATGACAACAAATGATGACGGAAGGACGAATGACGGAACAGGGAACACAAAGCGGCCATTTTACTGGGCGGGGGGCATAAAGAATGACAAGTCCAGGGGCCCATAACTCCGTATTAATTTTGAACAGCTCCTCCCTCATCACAATCAATCTATTTGTTGTGATTTTCATTGTACCCCTAAGTTCAGGTGAAATCCTCCAAAGGGCTTAGGAAAGAAAAAATTGGCAATAAGGGTATCCCCCCCAAAAAAGGATGCTGGACTTTGATGGGGAGAAAATGTCCAAAGACCCATGAAAACCGCTTGGGGGGGCGCCCCCCCACCCCCCCCCCCGCCCCTCCCCCCCTCCCCCCCCTTAGAAGTCCTGTTAATAAAGTTTTGAAAACAGTTCTTCCCCTCCCCAATAAGCACATCTATATTTGTGATCTTTCAATTTATCAATTTCCCAATTTTTGAATCCTCCAAAGAGTGTTAAGAGGGAGATTGGAAGACAAATATTGGGGGACGGACAGAATGACAGACAAGGTGCACCCTTAATCATGCCCGCCGCCATTTTTTAAGAAGATTGGCAGGGTCATGAAAAAATTACAATCACAGACGTAATTACATTATCCGACATGGCATAGAACCATGATAACTGGGAATAGAATTCTCTTTCACAACTGTTCATAAATACCTAGAAGATAGATCTTAAAATTCTGGCCTTTAATGACACACCAAACCTGTACATACTGGATAGAGAACTCATTGTAGGGGTTTCACTTTAATCTCCATTGAGAAACTTACCATCCAATTACGGCTGATTCCCCCGGCACATAAGACAAGAGGATTTCCTCCATAGTGTTAAACAGGGAGGCTTTTTAGCCATATTGACAGAGCAAATTCAGGGGAGGTCCCACAGCTGCCAAGTGGGGAAACCATTGCCAATGCCTTACGCATTGTATACTTGCAAACCACATGGAAATTCATTTATTTTACTAAAGTATGTATCTACCAAGCAAAATCTATGGATCAAAATAGTCATGTTCTGCATAAATATGAAAATTGTATGTTCTTACAAACTCATCTATTATATAATGAGAAACTGTTCTTCATGCTACTCTGTATCAGCACATTTTGTTGTCATGTTACAAAAAACTACTGAATGATTCTTACCAAATCGGAACAAACCTAATGGTGTTTCAAATCCTCCAAAAATGTTCCGCCAGCCACCAATCTGTCTGGCCTGGAAAAGAATTCAAGCAGGATTTTTTTTAAATCATCAGCACAACACAAATCAACTAGACAAATTACCTGAGGTTTGCAGTTCTAGTACAGTGCTTATTATGTAAAACTTAAAC
>CAJDSM010028990.1:0-10998 GCA_903981925.1 Ostrea lurida
AGACAGACGGACTGACCAAAGACACCATGCACCGAATCGGATTCCGGGGGCTTAACAATGTTAAACATAGCTTTAATTTTATAAATTCAGTTTCACGACTCTAGATAAAAGTTAACCATTGCTAACAATAATCCACATTTGATAGTGTCATTTTTTTTTTTAATAAAAGGCACCATTAAAGCTTTCATTCCGTTTGATAAATTTCGTTTTGCATTCGTTAAATATGGTTTTCTACCTTAAATATTGTTTAAAATTTGATAAATTAGATTTATCAACCGTAAACTATAATTAGCAAATCGTTAACTATAATTATCACTTTGTAAACCTGTTTATTTTAAAACTCCCAATGCTCCCTTCATTAATTGACTTTCGTCTTTAAATATACAAAAGATCCGCATCAGTCGATACGTTATTGGTCCGTTGAGACCCGCGTATGAAGTTTTAATTAATCGTTAAGTTAAAAGCTATTTATGAAACATTTATCATCTTTAGATCTCATCCGGAAATGAACACATTCGTGGAAACGGAAATGTTCCAAGATTCAGCATATAACATGGTCATAAAAATTCGATTAACATAAATGTCAAACGTTTCATTTAAGTCTCTCTTTTTATTACAGATTATCAATAATGAAACATTATTTAAGGTTTTATCTGCAAAATCAATACATACTGTATATTGAACTATATCATGTCTGTTTGGCGAGTCAGTATGCCTTTAAACTTTATACATCAAAATCATGATATGCTTTTAAAAAAAGTATATTGTAGTTTGGGTCACGTTTATAAAAAGTCGGATTTGTATTTATTCTCGCCTAATAACACCGGTCCACCTCGTATGTGATAAACTCCTAGCTATAAGCATGATTTTTCTTCGCAAACTAATTGAACTTGTATGTCATGAAAGTATATTTTGCTGAATGAAATTCTACGATTTTCTTCTCTTTTTTGAAATTTAAAGATAATAAGATTTCTTATAACTGCTTTTTCGACACCTTATCGCTAGCCGGTGATTGATAATAAGTGCAAAATTGATGTTTTAATGACGACACGAACATCATCATTAGCTTAGGGTTTTCGGTCCATTGAATCTTGTGGGAAACGGAATGGACAGAAAACCTAGTCAAGCGAAGATGGGTTTTCCGTAACATTGGTTTTTACTATATATATGATCGGGAGGTCGTGAGTTCGAGCCCGTAAAATAGGTTGCAGCCCTTCACCGGTAATGGTGATCTCTTAATATGAGTGAAATATTCTCAACGGGACGAAAAACAAACAAATAATCAATCAATCTCTGGTGTATATATTCATTGGTTCATATCTGCCCATCTCTTTTTTGCATTCCATGTAGGATGTATGAGTCCATGTAGGATGTATGAGATAGGTCGCTGTTCGTTATATTCACCTTAAAATAATTCTAATTCTTAATATGAATGATATCAGCACCCACAATAGACCTAAACATTGGTATGCGGACTTTAAAACGGCCAAACTACAAACAAAAAGTTGATGCGGCGAGGAGTTATAAACGACATACTGCAGTTATAAAGTCATCATTTCGCAAATTCTTACGGTCGCTATAATGACCTTGTTTGGCAGATTACAAATTATCACTAAGTCATATAGTTGACCTGATTTGTTTCATACCCTTTGTTAGACTGTCATTTTCCTACTACATTGACTACGGGGTAATCCTGTTTACTTTATTTCGACTAAGGCTTCACGGCGGGTGTGACGGTCCAGCAGAGGATGCTTACTCCTCCATGGCACCTGATCCTCTACTTCGCTTTTGTCGAGTCCGTGGTGCCCTACACTCGATTTTGTATATGATTTTTTGGATATTGATTACGTTTGACACAATGTTAACTTCGCCTTTTTGATCACATACAATTTTGTCATGATGATGTTTTTTCAAAATGCATTTTAAAAAATACATTCTTAAGTGCGCTTTCTACATTTCAGTATGTGTAAGGGTCTTTTAAAATATTTTTCCTTCGAATACTTAAAACTTCCATATTGCATTAGTGTGCAATCATGTTTGAATGAGATTGACATAATTAATTTTTTTGAAAACCACACAAGTGTTCTTGAATATATATTGCTATAGATTTCTTATTTTACACAAATAATCAATATTGATAAGTGACTCGCATATGTAAATTCGCTAGAAGATGAATTCGTGAGTGGTCTAGTTTTCCATGCCATATAAAAATCTTATTTCGTGAGTAGTGCTTCTAGCGAATTTACGCGATGGATAATTTCCTCCCACAAATTTAGGAACCTTAAAAAGTGAACAGATAATATGTTTCTTCTGTTTCCATTTCTAACCATATATAATACAGAAATTATTATAGGTCTCGTGTCACGGCAGGCGTTGGCACGCTAAGAACCTTCACTGCTAGCCATGGGTCTAAATTTGTGGTACTTCACCTACAACTGGTGACGTCTCAATATGAGTGAAAAATTCTTGACGAGACGTAATCAATCAGTCATATTACAATTCCTACTTTTTCCTTGAAAATTGTTTAAAATTCTTAATTTTTAGCAGCCAATTTGAAGCTTGACATACAAAAATATATAAGTTTTATCCACTGTCCCATGAAGATACTTCCTTGCGACTAACCAGCGGACAGTATTTCCAGAATCGGCCAAGGTGAGCTGAGTGCTGACAATGGTTTACTAATCAAATTTATGTGATTTATAATAGCCAAATTGATCTTATCAGCAATCATTAACTATTAATGATTATCACTAAGTCATATGTTGACTGATTTGTTTCATACCCTTTGTTAGACTGTCATTTTCCTACTAGATTTGACTACGGGTAATCCCGTTTACTTTATTTCGACTAAGGGCTCACGGCGGGTGTGACCGGTCAGCAGAGGATGCTTACTCCTCCATGGCACCTGATCCTGCCTTCGCTTTCGTCGAAGGTCCGTGTTGCCCTACACTCGATTTTGTATGTGTATTTTGGACTATGATTACGTTTGATACTTTGTTACTTCGCCATTTTATATTACTATTAATGATTATATATGTATACCGTGGTACGTACCTGTACATATTTTATGAGCAACCCCAGATCACGGAAGAAATCTCATCATATATTGCTAATCAAATTAATGACGTAACAGCGAACACTTAACATGAGATAATGTCTTGCGACAGACCCTTTCCAGAAAATTGAAGAAGAGACTCTTGACCCGGGTCAAGGATAGGAATGTACGCATATGCCAGAATCGTCAAATAATAGATTTTATCATACTTTTTGTGTAAAATTCTCAAATCAGATTGACTGAGAGACCTTTAAAAAAAACTCAACAAAGTTTCGCTGTGGGAGTAAAAGCCACTCCCTTCGGGGTGATAGCATCTAGCAACGGGAAGCATTGACAATGGGGGATATCACATATTACGTTAAATATGATGCGCGTGCGGTTCGCCGTAGGTTTTACAAATAATGTCGTTTGAACGTTTGTAACAGATGCGGTTTGCACTACGTTACAGCGACAATTGGAATGAAATTGATCGATTTCCAGAATCACAGTTAATGATAATTGGTAGTTTGATTTCTTGTAACTACTAGTATCGCAGAAAATAACATCTTGATCCTGTCAATTTTGACTTAATTTCACCAGGTTGGTATCTTCTTGTTACTCTTCAGCATAAAGAGGAATTCATTGGATATGTTGAAGTAAATCGTATTTTTTTTATTTGGGGTAGATAGAAAGTTGCAGTTGAGGTATCTATAAAATGCATCACTAACTTGAAGCATTAAAGCCACACAACCTCAACGTATTTTTTAAATATAAAATGGCGAAATAAACAATGTGTTAAACGTAATCATAGTCCCAAAAAACATATATACAAAATCGAGTGTAGGGCAACACGGACCTCCGACAAAAGCGAAGGCAGGATCAGTTGCCATGGAGGAGTAAGCATCCTCTGCAACAAATTGCGGATGTATAATGCAAAACAGCTTAACCAAATTTTATGAGACTTGTAGTTGATGAATGCAAGAAATTCATGTTAATTTTTTTTATGGGAGTTATGCCCCTTCTCAACTCAGAAGTTTGGCAAAACTGAAACGAAGCTTGTCAGCACAACTCCACTAAAGTCCATGACTAGTACAGATCCAACAGACAGTTCATAGAGCCATCGCGTTGAAAATGCAATGCAGCACGAAGTCATGATTTATTTAATGCAAAATATTGTTGCTAAGTATACATTGGTATGGTTTGAGATTTTGCTTCGATCGAGCATTAACGATAGACCTAACCAAACACGCTAGCAAATGGGATATCAACATGCAGAACAGTTTTCCTATGAAATGTAATATCTGTGTGCGTTCCATCAGGTGGTGTAACGATTTGTTATAAAAGTGTGTAAGCGAAACATTGTAAACATTGCAAACAGTCCTTTTCTGTGAAAAGCAATTAATATATAAAAGTGCTTCAAAACCCGTGTACATCTTATGCGTGCCTTGTTATCAGATAATTTCACATCGTAATACTAGCGCCTTATTTGTAATCCTCGTTCATTTTCTCTGAAAAAGGAGGATTTATCAAATTTCAAAGTTTGGAAGAATGTGATAATCAATAACCATTGTTTTGTTGACAATTTTCTTCTTAAATTTCCGGAATCAATTAAATGATAAGCATTTCTGATCATGAGGTTCAACCATATCATGATGTGTGCCCATTAAGAACAAATATTGATTATCCTGGCATTCATATTAAGGCGGAGTGCAATGCCATACGTCCGTGAATAATTTGAGAACTTCAAACATTAATTTTTCATCTGTACCCATACTCTCTTTCAGCGTGTGTATGCCTTTGGTCCTCGTTTAAGCGACCACCCGCTGGATCAGACACTTTCTGTAGTGTAGGAGACATCGTATGCCAAAGTCCACCGATATTTTCTTCCTGGTATATTTGAGCAATAACAGCGAGCTCGCTCAAATGATTAGTTAGTCACGTGATCTGCTCTTTATCAGATAAATAGCTATGACGTCACAGCCTACTAACTCATTACGAAGGCTATGGAGGTAGTAAACTGGTACCCCGTTGATTGATGCTACACACTAACTCGAGAGAAGCGAGAGCCAACAAGGTACCAGTTTACGGTTGTAGACATTGTGACTGTTGCATTATGGGAGTAAGATATGCGTTGACGTAGGAGGCGCGGGCTAGGTCTTACGTACTAAGGCTATCAGCTGAAATATTGTGACTCGTACGATCCACAATGCGTCCGCAGAAATGTTGCTTTCACTGCGGTACACATCATTGACAACTTCGTAGATAAGGTGTTTGGAAAGTACCACAAATGCTTTTAAATTTCAAAAGTTTTCTCATACCTTCGCATGTTTTGCTGTTGTTGAACTGCTTTCTTTCAAGGAAAGTAAACCATTGAAGCTAATACATCATATGACGTCACAATGCAACAGTTCACGTCAACTGCGTCATATTTTCCGCGGTAAATGAAGAGGCGGGTTTTATATCTAGAGATGGTTTTTTTTTTAAAATAATCAAGGGGCATCGCTCGCACCAACGGTAGCACCGTCAACATATGTGCCAGGTATTGGTTGTAAAAACAGAGCGAAAATCCTACTATATATAATCATACCAATGTCACTACAGTGATAAGAGTAATCTGCCCTTTAATGGTTTATCAACCTTTGGTAAGTATTGTGGCAAGATTAATGTGCCCTTGGAAATGGTTTGTATAGTGACATTTATGGGATATACACGTCATCACATAAATAAATCGTATTTAATTAAGTGTGCTGTAATTGTGAATTATTAAAAAGATGGTTAACTAGAAATTCGATGGGACAACCCTAACCTGCTTTTCCATACGCAACCCCTTAAGAAATACTGGCAGCTTTAAAGATCGCGATTTTCTGATAGTCGCGGATTTTTATACTGAACTGATACATCACAAAATCCGCCTTATTCTGAGCCCGATCATAATTATTTTGATGAAATACTGATCCTAATATAAGGCGATAACATGTATGAAATAAATAAACGATATCAGTGCACGTTCATTTTGTTTTAATTGTGGTGGTTTTTTGTTTGTTTTGTTCTGGGGTTTTTTGTTGGTTCCGTTTTGTTTTGGTTTGTTTTGTTTGGTTTTTGTTTTTTTTTTAATTTATTTATTTTTTTTGTTTGTGGAGAGGGTTTTTTTTAGGGGGGGGGGTGTTTTGGATTTTTTAAAATTGTTTGTTTGTTTGTTTGTTTTGGGGGCTTGTTTGGTGTTGTTGGTTTTTTTAGTTCAGAGTTTTAACCTTTTTGAAAAAAAAACAAAAAACAAAAAAAAAAAAAAAAAAAAAACCAACAACAACAAAAAAAAAAAAAAAAAAATCAAAAAATTATTTTTCGAGATTATATTGTACATGTAGGTATCGGAATGCCTCGGTTAAATGATTGCACCAAAGTCCAGCGTTCCATACTTTGCAATATCGAATATCACATGTTTATTTATCGGCCCTACATTTAACAGCCCAGTATTCCCCTAACGCTCGGAATTCAACAAATCTGCATTGCTTTCTGTGGACATTAGCTTTTATTGAAAAACAGAAATCATTTCAAAGTGGTTCACGTTCTGCCAATACGCCCATACTACGGTACGAAGGTTATGCAACAGGGGAATTGATTGATTGTTCCTTCTCGTTGACAGTAGCTTACGACCTTGTGAAGAGTAAGAGTGTATGATAGCATGTGATTAGACAATGAGAGGTCTTTATCATGTTGGCACCCACGGTGACAATTGCATTGGACATTGAGGAACGGATAACTTGGTTTTAACCAATCATTCACTGTCCCTGGTAAATTTGTTTTCAGGAAACAGGAGCAACTGTAAACAGCTCCGGTCTATTTTAACAAAGTACATAGATTCGTATTCTGGCGCTGGAGGAGCCTAATTATATATACGTTAATAATAGATTAGGACATTTTTTTCTGTAATGGAGAATATATTGTAGGTGAATTCAAAATTGATATTAATTCTACATGTACGTGCGTGTCGCTCACACTTAGCAAAATTATGGTGACAAAACTGAGAGTCATATGGTGAAAAAGGCGAATTAGCTTCGGCTTATATTCCGTGTGGCTTTTAATACCAATGCATTTCGAGTCCAGTTTCGAATGACGTGCCCCTTTCCCCCGACTAATCGAATGTTGTTCTCGCCAGGGGGAAATAAGTCTTCATTTCAATTTCATTTGAATATGCACTTTAAGAGTGTTATCCATTCTTAGTTGTTAAGAACAAATACTGGTCTAGCGACAGCTTCTAGTTAATAATGCATTAAGGCTAAAAGATTGCAATTTAAAACGTGCGAAAAACCTTCAGATATTTTGAAATACAGAATACGTCTAAAACTGACACTCTTGATAGAATTCTAAACCCCCCCCCCCCCAAAAAAAATACATGGCTCGACATCTAATGAATATTCTTGATATCTAAATTTCAGTTTTCACATTTTGTATGTTGCAATAGAAATAAATCGGATACTTTGTTCAAGTGAAATGCACATCCAAGTCAACGCCAATTTTTCCTTCAAGAAACAAAATCAAAGATTGCAGATTTATTAAGTTATATTTAATTCAGTTTTATCTTCAATGAAATTCATTAAATCAATACTCGAATGAATCTAATAAAATCTGCTTTCAAAAGGCACCTTTTTTACATATTGAAAGAGCAACACAACAGNATGATAATTAAATCTAATAAAATCTGCTTTCAAAAGGCACATTTTTTACATATTGAAAGAGCAACACAACAGAAGAGCATACAACGCTGAATATATACCATTCTGTAAAACATTGAAATCATTCAAATCAATTAATCACTTTAGAAAACACAATCAATAAAAACTTATTCATATATTTACACAAGTATCCGTTAACTGAGAACCTTTTCCATGTCATGACGCATGCGCCATTTCGAAGAGTTGGACTTAATTGGTACTTATAATCCGCCATTTAAGGCTTGTGCATTAACAAACTACCCCAATAATTTCTATACATTGTACATTGTATATTACTATATGCTTTCAAGATTTCCCCCAATAATTTCCATCAGGTCACAGTCTATCAACATTTTATCGGATTTCATGAGGATAATCTGGTTAATGGAAACAACACGGCGTGCTCTCTTTGAAACCGCTTTCAAGAATTGTCCTTCTACGGTTCTCTATAATGGAATGTTCACGTTCAAAAATTAAATACCCGGTAAAACACAAAACCATAGAAAAATAGACATTCAAGCAACATCTGTTCAATGACTTCTTTTGTAGTCACATTTACCTTAGCTATTTACCGCTTTTGTAATCACAA
Source organism: Ostrea lurida (assembly GCA_903981925.1). Lineage (NCBI taxonomy): Eukaryota > Metazoa > Mollusca > Bivalvia > Ostreida > Ostreidae > Ostrea > Ostrea lurida. Next base: position 8,336 of record CAJDSM010028990.1, read on the forward strand.
CTTTGACAATAACAGGATAAAGTATCCATTAAAACTCTTTAATGCAGCCATCATTGTCTCAAGATCATCTGGTATCAACAAGATATAATGCACCGCAGATGTCTCAATGACGTGTTGACATACTTCAGATTCTACTACATGTATTTTGACTTTAGGTAGTTATAGGGACTAAACACTTTTGGGATCCTTATTCTACGCAAACAAAAATGACCCATTTAACTCCTTTATCACATACAGAGTTCTTTAACAATAATTCACTATATATAATTGTTTTTTTGATTTAACGCCGTATGTTTGAATATGATTTTTTAAAATGAGCACCGTAATTTTCAAGACACAGCTACAGCACGTAGAGGTTTTCGCAGGATTTGGCGGTTGCTTCTTTCTTGAAAATTTTGTTGAGGATATGTTTGCTTTTGTTGACACACCCTTGTAACTGCTCCAGTTTTCCGTGTGACCTTTCGTTTTGTTTCACCTTCAGTCGTATTTGACTGAGAATACCCACAAGAAGTTCATCCACGTTGTGATTCAGAACTGTCGATGTCTCGATAAATTTGCAGTCGTAGGTCTTTGCGACAGCCTGTGCCTCTAAAAGAAATGTTAAAATGTTATTGCAACTCATAACAAATAGTAAACGCACTTTACGGTTATGTAAAACCACCGGTAACCATTACAACATGAGGCTACATCATCGTGTTTATTATTGACATCTGCTTTTTCAACAAATGTTCACCTGAAGGATTATCATGTACGCTTTAAAAAAAAAATCTGACTTTGCTGTGCGTCGGCTTGCTATGTTTTTTTTTATTCATTGGTGTCATCCTTTCAAGTGACAAAAACAGGATTCTCAAAAATTCCAATTGACGTTTATAAGTTTGCTGTGCGTAGGCTTGCTAGATTTTTATATCCATTGGTGTCATCCTTTCAAGTTATAAAAACAAGCTTGACATAGTTATCTTTTACCCTTTATTTATGAACGGCGCAATTTGACTTAATATCACAAGACAAATCCATACTTAGCTTTATTCAAATGAACCCATTTCAGTGATAAAACTCGAAAACAGCTTTTGGAGTGTTTTCTGTTTTACATAAACACTTCCCACCTTCCTGTACTTCACAGAGCTAAGCTTGTCTTCTAGCGATCCTCGAACTGTTTTTGTAATCGAGTGGAAAACGGTTTTAATTATGATTATATCCTATGCTGTGTCCTTGTATGTTCAGTGTAAATACGCATAACAATGCCTTCCACGTACAATGCAATGTAAGTCTGAACACTCAAAATGATTTCAGTTCTTCCGACCATTGCGCGCTTTCAACATTGAGGCATGTAAAAACATAAAAATGCCATTTTCCCAAACTAATTGATGCTGTTTCTCGATGACCAGGATCAATAGGAAACAAGACGCATGTAGCATGATCATTGAGTATTCCTGCCGTACATCAGCCATTGACAGCACGGAAGCTTTATGGCTTACTTGATCTAGACTAAATCTTTTAGCCAATAAAGTGGTACATTATCTACAATTTCCCTATGAGAAGCACATTTATTTATATCAAGTTTTGTTTTACAAGTGTCCGTATTATCATTGACCAATCTCATAATTCACACATATAATACACATTTAAGAGAAGGGCACACACAGGCCCTTGGACACGCCAGGGGTAGGATCAGGCGCCTAGGAGAAGTAAGGGCACACACAGACCATTGGACACACCAGGGGTAGGATCAGGCGCCTAGGAGAAGTGAGAAGTAAGCACCTACTGACCTGCTACACCCTCCATAAGACCTATATCTCGACCAGGTAAGCGGAGCAATCCATAGTCGTAGTCAAAATTGATATGTAAAGGACGACTGAACAGTTGGATGAAACACGCCAGACATCATCCGACCTAACGACATATTACATCGTTATAACGGCCATAGAATTTGCCAAATGCTGACTTCAAACGAGACCATTGAAATTCCTGTAACACCAACTTGTTTTGTCAGTAGTCTGTCTCGATTTTAAAAACTGATCATACGTAGAACAAGCTCTTGCGCATCGAATCAGTTGAGAGACGTAAACTCCATATACAGGTGATTATGGAATGTTGTTACATTGCTATGGGAAGATGATGATGTACAAGATGTGTACCTTCTGTTGTGACAAGTCTCGATCTTGCTAGTTCACATTGTTAGCCACCAAGATGATTGCAGCTTCGCTGTGCTCCTCTTTACGTAGGTTGTACAGGACATCGACAGCCCGATCAAATGATGATCGATCATCGATACAGTAAACCACCACGTAGGCATCGATACAGGAACACTTGGAGCGCACTTCTCTGTCATCTATGAACAACCAACATGTAAATCAGTTTCATCACAACACAAAAAACTGTAAAAATCTGATTTTTTTGTCAAATAGAGCGCGCTCAGAGAACGCATTCTTCACTACAAAAGAGAATATTAAATGTATCTTTCTAGTCATCAAACATACATTTTATGAAAATATCAATGTAGTCTCGACTGTAGTTTTTATGTATTCTTGTCCACATATAAACACTCGAACACACAAAGTGAACATCATCAATATAGAATAAGACAAAAATACTTTCAGTACTTAACAAAAAGATAATTAGGAAAAAAAAGAGTGAATATAGATAGAGAAGAAGATAAAATATAT
>CAJDSM010028993.1:18889-39752 GCA_903981925.1 Ostrea lurida
TATAGAAATATCTCGACCACTTAACGCTATAGAAATATCTCAGCCACTTAACACCCCATCCTCAATTCTAGCTGTGCCTTTATTAATCATATCTGTATGAATATACGTGAACCTGCACGTATATTGTATACTCATGTTCAATCTACATGTATATATATACAAGTAAATGGGATGTGGGATTTTCAACCTTGCTGAATAAAATAAATTCTGATACCTTGTCCCCCCTCCTTCACTAGTTGCAATATTAAATAGTAGTATATTAATAAATAATCAATTTGTAAATTGTTCTTTTAAGCACATGTAAAGGGCTTTAATTTCACGGAACTAAAATTTCGGGAATTTTCTCTTTCTGTATTTCGCGATGGTTTAAATGTCGCGTAAAGAGAATTAATTAGAATCATACAAATAAAACCTACGTGAATATTTCCCCCTTTACAGTATATTTTGCATAGATTTTCAAATCGTAGAAATTCATTTACCAGTTGAAATGCATTGATCAAGCTTGCTACAAATAAAAAAAAAAACTACAAATGGTGAAATGCAGAAAATGAATTTAAACATAGGAATATGAAGAACAGTTTGATTCATAATTCTTTTTGATTTATCCATCACATGGGTATTTTGCACTCTGTATCAACAAAATACATGCATACAGTGCAGCATCAACATCACAAATGATGGGAAGGAAACTTATCCAATTACTAAATCAGCCTATCAAATGCTTAGAGCAAAATTCGGTGTTCATATAAAATATAATATCTTCAATAAAACTTTGGCTTTGGTTCTTGCTCGGTACTTAAATCGGGCGTGCTTCCCCGCAGTCTCTCGTTCTGTAACCATAACAACATGGACCGGTTTGACCCCTGTGGCATNTGGCGTGCTTCCCCGCAGTCTCTTGTTTTGTAACCATGACAACATGGACCGGTTTGACCCCTGTGGCATGTCCTTGACTACGGGCTGGAGCTGATCCCAGGCGGATCGTTTAGGCGATCCGTCGCCCCGCGGATGAACAACAGTCATCAGTGCTTTAAAATGTTCTAGGTCGTCCGTCCCACTAACAGTGTGCCGACGTTTTGGACGTTTTTCTTTTCGCCTCTCGGGAGGCGGGGAGAACACATGTTTTTGGGAGTAAGCTCCCTTTAAATCTGGAGTCCTTGAAACATTCACATCCAGCTCGAGGTCTTTAGGTGTGCTTGCCGACCGTTCGTACCGGACACGATACTGAGGTGTTTTATCTTGCTGCCTGTGCACTGGAATACTGATCTCCGTCCTCTCTAATTTAGAACCGGGTCGTAATTCTTTCGATCCGCCGTACATGTTGCTACTCAGAGTTCTGATTTCCTGTACGTGAGCCGACACAGGAAGTAGTGTTGTAGCAGACGATCTCATCTCCTCCTGAAAATACATCACATTATTCACAGAACTTCCCCCATCCACACTCTCCTGCTGAGAAGGGCTGAGTGGGGTTCTTTCAAATCGATATGCGATTCCGATTTTGGCATCCTTAGGTGATCTATGCAGACTTGGGTCCCTGTACTGCTTTTCAAGCATGTCATTGCTACTGCACAATCCAAATTTATTGCACTGCGCTTGTGCTAAAGGCTTCTGTGGTGGAAGACACGAAATAGCACTCTCTTTGTCCTGCAATTCATTCGAACCTTTCACAGCACTTCCATTTAGTGTATATTTCGGGTTCACTAAAATTTGAAGTTTTTGATCAAAAGTTGAAGTGAGATCAGAAAGTAGGTCCGAACCATCCTCAGAATCTGAAGAATTATGGGAGTACTGCCGTCCTAAATTTATCAACGAATCGAGAGACCCCCTCCGTGCTGAATCACTCCTACTTAGTCTTTTTTTCGAACGCCGATTTTCACGGTTTTCTCTCCCACCACTTCTAGACCTTCCCATATCTCCTGGTAGATTTATGGAATAAGGAGTTAAGTAATCCTTCTTTGGAGATTCCAAAAGCCGTTCCATAGAACTGGCTCGTTTGCTAGGAAACGGAATTTCCCCACTCCCCTGAGATAGTCGATCTCGGCTGTTGTGTCTCGAGCTCTGAATCACGAAATACTTCCCCCCGGAATTACTACCAGCACTGTTTTTTCTGGAACTTTCGGATTTGTCTGATACACTCGCCATCGAGTTCCTATCATATTTGTCACCACTTGATTTCCTCTCCAAGACTTCTTTTGATTCACCCTTCGCAAGTTTGTTGAAAATGTCAGATGTGGAATGCCAAATTGTTCCGAAATCCATCTGCAGATTTTCGTTACTCTGGCTTTTTTCTTTGTCCATTTCCCTCCGGCTATGCTCCTGCCTCTGTCGTTCGAATTTCCGCCGTTCGAAATCTCTTTGTTGCTTCCTTTCTTCTTTTTCTCGCAGTGCCCGAGCCTCCTCCTCGATTTTTCTGAGAGCCTCGATCGTCGAGTGACTGAACGTCGGACTAGTGCCCTGAGACATTTCTACATCTTCGTGTCGATCAAGCGAATCGGAGGAAAAATGTCTCGTCTGCGAAATCATATTTGACCCAGTTCTCTCGCGTTCCATGATGTCCCACTCTGAGGAATCGATCCCTTCATGAGACATTGCCAGTCTGCGCTCTGGAACTTTTTCCAGTGTTCGTTTAGACGAGGGCTGCCTTGCATCCTGAGCACTTTCGGCCATTGCTGGAAGATTGGGGCTGCTTCTGGCTTTCATTTCGGAATGCGACTTCATTTTCCTGTGCTGGATTTCCAAGTCGATATTTCTCTCCCGGAATCCTCCGTCCGTTAAGCTGACATTGAGATCTTCCCCGAGGGACGGCGCCGATTTCTTGCGTTTTTGATTGGCAGCTTGTACGATAGAAGAGACAATATCCCGGGGATTGACAGTGTTATCTGAAAAATAAAAAGTAACATGTCATTCTGAGGGATTTTCATGTGATTGCAATTCACGTTTTAACTCAATTACACAAAATAATTTGTATATTTATTTTATATTTTTTTTTGGAGGGTTTTTGTTGGGTTGTTGTTGTACACTGAATAATGAGATATTGAAATACCAGTACTACACTATAGTAGCAAAAAGAATCTTCAAACAATAATTCCCCCTCTCTCCTTCTTACAAGTCTAGGTATCAGTCTAATATGTAACAAGACGTGTTTTTGAAACACTGATACCTCTTATGGCCAAAACTCCAAAGCCAAAATCATGAGGTCAAAATTTTTTATATGAAAAGGAAAGGTCTTGCTACAAAGAATATATGTGAGATAAGTATGTCAGCTCAAGGTCACGGGGTTCATTAAAATGCTTTTTATATGTGTGTCAGGTCAATGTCAAGGTCATTAAGACATCAATCATGGTACAGTTGGAAAGTCCTTGTTATAAAATTTAAAAGAAATGCTGGTACTATATATTAAAAGCTCTCTGAATCTGCCAATATATACCTTTATAATTAGAAAAATAGATACATGAGGTTAGATGGGTTACATTTTGTCTCTGCATGAAAATAATATTGCATGATTATTTGTATTCCTGATTTTGGAATTCTGCAAAATTCTACAATCCATTTGATAACAGATTTTGTCATACATAGTAAGAGCATCACAGCCACTGATGTATGTCACAAAATCATATACCACAAACTTATCAACTTCTATAGAACAAGGAGATTTACAACTAACATTTCGCGAGATCCTTCACATGCTCAGAAATTGATACGTTTGCAGTAACACGTGTAGTCTCTGTCACTAATTTATTAAATATTGACATTGACTGTGACATTTGCAGGCCTGCATTCCTGACATTGGAGAATTAACAAGACTTTTTCTGGTTACTGTTTGATATAAGTGTCAGAGTGACTATGAAGCGTATGACTCTTTGATTACACATGTACAATCATCATGTACATTTTCTCTGTTTATATCCGATTTTAATACTATGCCTTTCTTTTGAAGTATGACACTTCACTCACAAATAAATGGGGGCACGGTAAAATACTTCTGAAAAAGAAATCTTTAGTTGATATACACCAGCATTATTTTGGTTATCAGAGAGACCTCTAGCCCTGATCGTAGAAATTTTTAATAAAACTTTCCAAATATTAAATCTTTTGAAAAAAAAATAAATCACCAATAAATGGACAGATTCCTTTTTTTTTTATTTTAAATTACAATAAATGTTGATAAATTCATTGTGTCCCTGATTAATTTCGTCTCCTTTTCTACTTTGTATTTTCTATGTACCGTTTTTGTACAAGGTGATCAATAGAGTCACTGTGCGACCACAATAATGAAAATTCCCGTAAATCTGACCTCGTGTTTACTGTGCGACCACAATAATGAAATTTCCCTGTAAACCTGTCCCCGTGTTTACTCACCGTCTTCGTCGCAGCTCATTTTCGACACCGAGGGGTTTAACGGCGCCTCGTCGTCTTCACGGCCCTCCTCCAAGGGGACGTAACTGTCCTGATCCCAGGAGCTGAAGAACCAGTCATTCTGGAAACAAAACACGTAATCTATAAATAAACTCAATAGAAAAGTGGCACCTTGTTTTCATTTTATTTTTCTGCAATTCCCTTTGGTATTGATGAAATTAAATTGTTATGTCAAATATTTGAATATTTCCCCCTATACAGGTAAGAAATTCCCCTTTTACAGTTAAGAAATCCCCCTTTTACAGCTAAGAAATCCCCATTTTACAGCTAAGAAATCCCTCTTTTACAGTTAAGAAATTCCCCATTTACAGGGAAGAAATTCCCCTTCAGTTGTAGGCAACTCCTAAACCAAAGCATTTTCCTACAGAAGATTGTACATGTATATAGCTTATGACCAAAGTTTCTTTTTATATATTTTACTATAAATTTCTATTATATCATAATCCAATACACAAATATAGACAGAGAGATTTAAGCATTGTAATGGGAGAAGGCTTGCTCCCAACGTGCCTCCTGGGATGCTCATACCTGCATCCTCAAAAATTCCTGAAACTACTGAACTCAAAGAAAGCCATTGATCATCTGGTTGGAAGAGGCATGATAAAAACGCTTTTCTGCCACTCGAGATCTTTTACGTATTATCTGTGAATAACTTACATGAAGTATGATGCTTTCGATGATCCGACATTGGTCCGACATATCCCTCACAATAGAGGTCATGTCATCGTCCTTCTTCTTGATCAAGGTTGGACCAAACACAATGGCCAAATTCCGGGCATCCATCTAAAATGCAAAACATATATAGTCAAACAAAGCTAGGCGTATCAGTTACCTCCCTTACATAGTACAGATTGATCATTCATTGTTTATTTTGTCACCACTTGTCAGATAATTGTGTTGACTTGTCAGATATTTATGTCGACTTGTCATATCTTTTTGTCGACTTGTCAGATAATCAAGTGTTCAAGAATTCATGATGAAAACATGTTCATGCCCAGTTTGTGCCATCCAGTTGACAACATATTTTTCTGACAAGTTGACATAGAGAACTGAAAAGTCAACATAATCATCTGACAAGACGACATAACTATCTGACAAGACGACATCGTTATCTGAAAATTACATCTTCCGTCAAAAAACAAAGGCAAATTGTTAATTGATTCCTGACATCAAATTACAAGAAATGACATGAAACAATTCATAGATAATATCAAGGTTTTACAACACAAGATCTGAAGCTTCAACTATTTTTTTTTCTTCAGAAATCAAATCTGGAACGCTCACAATTTCTGAACATTTATTGAACTTATATCTAAATTCCGATCTGAAAATCTATACTTGCGCATCATGTAATTGTACAGCTATTATTTATCCATCAATTTGTTCAGATTCCGAACATTAGCTATTATTTATCCATACCTTTTTCAGTGATGCTGAACATTACAGCTATTATTATCCCATATTTGTTCAGATGTCCGAACATATATCTTTATTTATCCATAACTTGTTCAGATGTCCGAACATACAGCTATTATATTATCCATAATTTGTTCAGATGTCCGAACATGACAGCTATTATTTATCCATAATTTGTTTTTCAGCATGTCCGAACATATAGCTATTATTTATCCATAATTTGTTCAGATGTCCGAACATACACTATTATTTATTCCATATCTTTCAGATGTCGAACATACAGCTATTATTTTATCCATAATTGTTCAGATGTCCGAAATCACAGCATTATTTATCCATACTTGTTCAGATGTCTGAACACTTTTTCCATACTTGTTCGTGTCGACATCCTTAGCTTATTGTATCCATAATTGTTCAATGTCGAACATAACAGCTATTATTTATCCATAATTTGTTCAGATGTCCGAACATACAGCTATTATATTTTCCATATTGTTCAGATGTCTGACAACACCTATTTTTCTCCATACTGTTCAAGTCGCCATACGCTATTATTTTCTACTTGGTTCAGATGTCCGCATACAAGCTATTTTTCTTCAACCTTGTTCAGAGTCCGAAATACTAGCTATTATTTCATCATACCTTGTTCAGTACTGTGCTAACATTCAGTATAATTTTCTCCTACCTTGTTCAGAGTGCCGAACATACAAGCTATTATTTTTCATACTTGTTCAGATGTCCGAACATACAGCATTATTTCTTCATACTTGTTTCAGATTCCTAACGACTACCATTATTATCCATACCTTGTTCGAATGTCTGAACCGATAACAGCTATTATTTCTCCATACTTGTTCAGATCTGAAACATCAGCTATTATTTTCTCATACCTTGTTCAGGTCTCGAACATTACAGCTATTTATTTCACCATACCTTGTTCAGATGTCTGAACATACAGCTTATTTCTCCATACTTGTTCAGATGTCCAACTAAACTATGATTATCCATACCTTGTTCAGATGCCGAAGCTGGCAGCTGTATTGGATGTTCATGCGATGAGTTTAATACGTCTCAAATGTGCTCGGGCATAGTGTGTAACAAGCACTGTTTAATTTCAGCATTCTCATTTCCAGGTCCTCAATGCGGTTAGCGTCAATGAGAATCCTGATACAGAGCTGTTGTAAAATACACGACATGTAATTACATCTTGTAAAGTTCCAAACTTTTCAAATTCTATGATATCATTCTAAAACTGATAATGCCATGCCAACTTATATTATATAGCATCCGTTAAATCTTGAATAATTGCTTACTGGTGACTAAAGAGTCAGAAATGTTGTCTATTTGTTGGATACAAAACAAAAGCGCCAAAATTTTCTATTGTGAAAATTTTAGCACCGCTCAGAAATTAAAGCACAGTTTTAAAATACAGTCAAACCTCATTATCTCGAACAAATATCTCAAAATAACCAGCACTATGTAAAGTGATCAGACACTCAGCCAATTTTGTATCAGAAGTATTTTACCCTTGATATCTCGAATCCTCAGATATCAAGTTTTTTTTTCCGTCCCATTGAGTTCCAAATAACGAGGTTTGACTAGTATTTTTTTCAGAAAAAAACCTGTACGATATTCTCTACCAGAAATACAGACCTATGGTACCTACATGTATACAAGTGACAACACATAGTACTTCTGGAAACTGATACTTTACTAACTCGAACAGCTTATAAAATCTATCCACCCCTTAGTGACTGCGTACCTGAGTGATGAGCGGGTCTGGAAGGTTTCTGAAGAACGTCTTATAGGAGGCTGCTGATTACATTGACATCACACACTTTCATGGTCGACATTCATGTTGTCTATACCCTGTAATACAATAAATATATCATCAGTATATTGACATCACACCACTTCTCATGGTCGACATTTATGTTGTCTATACCTGTAATACATAGATATATCATCGGTAATATTGACATCACACAACTTCTCATGTGACATTCATGTTGTCTATACCCTGTAATACAATGATATACATCGGTAATAATGACATCACACCAATTCTCATGGTCGATATCATGTGTCTATACCCTGTAATACATGATATATTCGTGGTAATATTGACATATTAATTTATTCCATGGTCAATATTCATTCTGTGTATCCTACGAATACAATAAAGTTACACAGTCAGTTTGGGACATAACAAAGAGATCATCCAGGGTGCGAAATGGAAATCCGTATTGGGCAAGGCAAAGCCAAGTCGCAATACACATTTCATTTCACACTGGTAGACTCCGTATTATGTCCAAACAGACTGTGTAACGAATTATCTCGCTGAGACCTTTTAAAATTTTTTTTTTTAGCAGATTAAGTGGCATCTTTGATATATATTTATGTATTTAATGAAATTGAACACCATAATGCCTACATGCATTGTGTGCATTGACATTCTAATATTCAATTACAATGTAAAACATATGAACAATAAAATTATATAACTAATCTGTATATGGAAACCTGAATTGCAGACACAGATCTACATTGACAGAAGTACACGCAAATCAGACCAAAACATCCTGCACAGAAGATGATGCGTACTGAAATTCCGGAGCCTTCGTTTATGATTCATTTCGTCCAATCATATGTAACAAAATTGTCTGAAGCAGTTAAACACATACAATCACTGAAATGTGTTCTGCCCCTGTTGATATAATTTCATATCATTATCAACTACAATATTGTCCCTGAGTTCATCATGAATATATTGATGTCAATAACAATTGACTGTAGTTTGCACATACAGTTGAACTTCGGTATCTCGAACACGATATCTTGAACACCTTGGCTATGTCGAATTAATATTAGAGTTCACAGCCACTTATTCTGAGTATATTTACCCTCGACATCTCGAATTCATGGATATCTCAAAAGTTTTTATTTGGTCCATCGAGTTTGAGATAACGAAATTCAACTCGTATATTTAACAATGACCTGTTTCTGTACCCTATTATACACTACACCGATACGAAAAAGAATCCGTTTCTGACCTTATTCAGCTCCTCCATCATCATGTTGACTGCTCCGTATTGCCAGGGACACGATATACCCGTGACTCTAACCCCGCGCTTCAACAATCTTGGTGCAAAGGGCAAACAATGATGCACAACGGTACATGTACAAAGAAAACAGAAAAACTAATTAATATAACTTGTCGGAACAATTTTTAGTAAGATTTCATTTTGGTACTATTAGTGAGGGCTTTAAATAGCTAAAATTGATATTGCTAACATTGTTCTTTCCCTATTGCTTGGTGACGATATTTGTTTCTTGGAAATATAATGTTGCTAAAAATAGCCATTTTATGTGAAAATCGCTAAAATTTGTGTCTTGCTAAAAATTCCATTTTATATGGTATAAATAATGAAAAAAATTTGGTCAATAATATGACAATTTCCTAGACCATTACGACCTGGACCCATGCGATAATGATTTGTATGCCCCCGTTATTTGGAGATTCTTGGAGCCTATAGTTTTATATATATATCAATAATGAGGCTATGACACACTAGTTATAATTTGCTTCAGTTTTAATTTGCCCAATGAAGACAAAGGTTAAATCAAACTGAACAAACATATCCAGCCTAACCAAGTGTTCTCCCCAGGCATGTCGAATGTCGTTGAGCGACATGCTTCTATAAAAAAAAAAATGGCGACATCCCAAAATATCATACGGACATTCCTTTGAAATCTGTAGGCATCTCGCTTGTGATATGCAAGCAGGATTTACCTGTAACGGGACATTGATTGACACACGTGTTTGTATACATGGGACCGGGCCTTCACACCTTAAATCATAATTATCTACTCAGATTCGTCACGGATGGCTTGTCGCTTAGCTCATCACAATGGCTAATCCCCTATACAGCTGTTTTGATTATATGAGAATTTGTGTGTTTGATGTTATTTAAGTAATTTTTAACTTAAAAGAGAATGCTCATAATTATAATACTCCGTAAAATCGGTACAGGAAAACGTCTCCAAAACTCCAATGTTGTTGTACAAATGATCTAAGTGGCCGTAAATGTGATAAAGTTTGTTAATGTGCAAGTTAATACCCTTGTATATATTAAATGATAAAATTAGATGGAAACATGTATCACTTGCATTTTAGCACCCGGAGGATGGCTACAAAAAACCGGAAAATACATCAATTGTTGATTTCCTTCAAACAAACGCCTCGTGTTGAAACGGCCAGGACCTAATCGAATGAATGGAACAGGGCAGATGAAGTTCTGGATACACACCCCAAGAACAAAAAACACCAAAGGGACAGAGAAAATCAGGGTTTGATTCCAAATGGAAAAAGGATTTCCCCTGGGTTGAAAATTCAATTGACGGTGCGTTTCTTGAAGTAATGTCAACATACGTTTCTATATATTTTATCAAATATTCCATTACACTTATGTGCTGCATAATATTTTATAAAATCTCAGCAAGCTTGCAGCCATAGGCTTAGTGATCTCTTCATCTACTGCAGAATGTGAAAAGGATTTTCAACATTAAACAGAGTGAAAAACAAAACTGAGAGACTAACTCTGCAATAAGAACTTCAGTACTCTCATATGTTCAATGAAGGTCCAAACACTCTTGACTTTGACTATTGTAAAGCTGTGGAGATTTGGAACAGAAGAAGAGGAGACTTGTGGTTTAGACCTGTGATTTATTTTTACATTTGTTTTCAGAATGTTTAGTTGAAATGTATTATGTTTATGGGTAAAAGGTAAAAAATAAAATGCATGTGTAATGCAGTTTCTTTGAACAACAGCAGGGTACTGTGTGGGATGTGGCATACTTTTAAAATACAAATAGACGCGTTGCGTCGCAAAGTGACATTCACCTCAAGATGCAACATGCCTTAAAAATTTTCTGGGGAGAACACTGCTATACACTGAGTACAGAACTTGTGTACTTCACCTAGTGACGTTTCTATCTGTGTGGAAAACTCTTAAAAGGGACAAAAATTTAAGAAAAAAAAAACACTGCTGGGCATAACTAATTTTGATTGAAATAAATGTCATGATGGTTAGAAAATACATTACTGTAATACAAGAATATTTAGTGCACTATTTATTTTAGCGTACACACAATTGCACTAAATTAAGCTGTGCACTAAAAGGTTTTCATTGACCTGGTGGTATGATTGCGCTAAAATGAGTTTGCACTAAAAGGTTTCCATTGCTGATTGCGCTTAAATATGTCTGCGCCAATTATTATCGTTTTACAGTATCTTAAATTGGTACAGTTCCGTGAACCATAGCTTACATCGTTGTTTGGAGATGGTATGCAGCACTCTAGAGGCACTCCGAACATATCGTTGTTTTCTGAATCGCCCGGGTGGGAGGACGCACTGCTGCCCTTACGGAAACTCTTAAACTTAGACAGTCCCCAGCTTTTCGACTCTACAAGGAAAAGTGTTAAAATATTAGTGAGAGTTCCCTCCCTTTCATAATACATAAAATGCAGCCACTCTGCAGTGAATGCATTTTTTTGACACATCATTTTATGAAATACTTTCATTTTGCTGGCAATGTCTGAAAATTTAAAAAAAAATAAAAATTAATTCTTAGAGGGTAATAAAAAAAGGAGCTTTAAGACCAATTCTTCGCATTTCAACACTGAATTTTAAAAATTTTGGATTTACTGCAGATATGCATGGAAAAGTCAAATGTAAGGAGACAATATAATAATATTAACTAATTATATAAATAAAAATCAATGAGTGGGCCATAAATTGAACCTAGAACCAAAATACTTTTAACACCGAATTATCCATGTCCCTCTGCCCATCAACCAAGTCTACCCCATAAAAGCAAACAGATGAAAAAGAAGAAACGGGTCTATCTTGATGCGTACCTTTGCTTTTCCTCTTAATACTGGGGGAGTGGGGAATCTTGATGAGTTTGGTCTTGCTGCTCTGTTTGGGGGCTTTAGGGGGCACCTGCGGGGAAGTGCGGAGGGAGGAGGTGGAGCCGTGAGAGGTGAGGGGCAGGGCAGACTGCAGCTCCATCTGGCTTCTGCTGCGGAGAATCAAATCCGTCTCCATTCGTCCCTTCTCCTGTAAAACACAGAACCGAAACTGAGGACTGCGAGTAATATTTTATAGACATAAGGCCAAAAAAAATTAATATATGTGTTTACTGTCACCTGCTGAAAAAAATAGGGTCGGTAGGTCGGGATTTTTGTTTTTATTATTTTTTTTTTTAGCTACTAGTATTTAGTATGTTTGGTGTTTGTGTGTATCATTTGTGTATTGTAATTTTACAGTCTAAACTGCTTTGAATATTGTCATCTTGTGCAAGAGTCGGGTAAAAATCGGTTAGGCACTATAGAGAAACAAAATTTTAGAAAAATTTCAAAAATTTTCCAATAAAAAGTGTTAGGGTAGGGGTGAAAAAATAGGGTCAGTCTGATGACAGTAAACACACATTTTTTTTTTTGGCCTAAGTAAATGTAACATTCTGACTATGGTTCTGTTTCTGAGTATGGTACAGTGCATGATATATGTGTTAACACAAGGGAGAAAACTCTTGGTTATCTTGTTGACGTGTTATAAGACTGAGTACTGCTGACTATATTATCATCTATATAATCAACATAAAAAAAAAAAAAAAAGAAGAGAGAAAAAAGTAGGTTGTTTCTGACTATAGTTATAAATACTGTCCTTTACAAATCTGCAGAAGAAAAGTCTTAATTTACAAAACATGATGCTGCCTGCAATTTGAATTTTTCATGGTGGTAAATTAATTGCTACGGTTTTTTGACTGAAGTCGATAACTTAATCCTCCTGGCATAAAGTTTTTACATTATACGACTTCAAAAGTTATAGCTGATGCAGCGAGACTCATATAAAGAACAGACAAGCAAACGTAAAAAAAAAAAATTCCTCCAAATCTGGATCTAGGGGTTAAAATTCTGATAAATTGAAATATTAGTGTAGCAAGACTGAAAAACTCATGTTCTCAGAAAGCAGAAACTCTCTAGACACATGTGTTGGACAGGGGGGCATCAATTTCATTCGCTTCCAAGCAGATCGAGTCACACACTAAAATCACACATAGCAGGGGGCATCCATCTCACTGACTTTACAAGCAGCAACCGCACACAATGAAACATAAATAGCATGCATCGTAATCAAGACTAGAACATGTGACATCTATATTTAGCAAAAGGAAATTGTAGCTCTGTGTGCCAAGTTTAATCCAAATTGGTTGATATGTTTAAACAAAACATACTTACATAAGATTGTTTCTAAAAATAGGGAAATGTACATGGAGGTTTATTAAAGTGTATTCAGTATTACAAAATAATGACACGTTTGTATGCATGCAGTGAGTAGATTAAATGTTAATTCGGCATCGAAAATGAAAGTGAGACTCACGTGGAACTTAGAATATACAGTCTACTGGTACGTGAATTAAATCGCAATCACTAATACTATCAGCAAATCAAGACTACATAATACAATATATTACAAACATGTATACAATCAAAAATGCACTGAGAAAAAAAAAATAAATAAGGTCCCCTATTCCAATGGGGTTAAATTTTTGTGCTTTGAGAAATTTCATGGTAGCGAACTGTGTCTTACTAGATTATATTCACAGAGGATTTGAATTTGAGGGTATGTGTCCACAAAAACAAACTCAAACTCATACAAAAACAAATGATTTCACAAATAACGCACCACAATCTAAAACACTTCCCAAACCAAGGTGTTTAAAAATCGGTTATTTGCATTAAATTCCCAGACACTTACATCAGCATCTGGATTGTTGTTCGATTGAATGGCTCTGATCCAGTCCAGCATGGTGTTATTCTCCTCGGCCTGGAAGAGATATTCCGAGCCGTTGAAAGTCTTCAGTCGGAACACGTTCTTTTTCTTTGTGTAATCGTGAGCAATATCAACCAGACAGGACTTTATAGAGATGGGCTGGTCATCAAAGCAGAAGGCGTGGCTCTGAAATTGCGTAAATAAATAATCAGGAGTTATCAACAAAGAAAATTTCTTCAATTTCATCGATTAAAAACATTTTTTATAATGTACGCCCTAGACAATTAAAAATGCCTTTTCCATCATGCGACTCTTAACAAACCAAAAAACAGTGTTAGAGATCAAAACATTTCCCGTCTATTTTGCATCCATTACAATCATTCCATCCTTCTACCCTTCTTTAATTGTTTCACTTTATTATCTCAAATGGTCAAGTTTTAGGCCAATAGAAATGATTATTGCATCAAGTCCTTTATTTCTATCTTTATCTTTTCCTGTGCTACTCTTTGTGAAGAATGTTTTATTCAAATCATTACTGTCGATCGAAGCAAGCAAATATCAAGAAGTTCAAGATCTCCATTTTCAATTTTGTAAATCTGCTCCAGTCCTATTTAGTAGCTGTCATACAGAGTAGTGGGAGATTTCATTTATTTTCTATTTAACCTCTCCATAACAGAGATTCTGGAAAGGAACCAGTTTGGAGAAGGACTGGTATGTAAAGGGACTTGTCTGGAAAGGAACCAGTTTGGACAAGAACCAGTTTGGAGAGGGATTAAGATCAAGATGGATCAATCTAGAGAGGAACTAGTTTGGGAAGGGAATGGTCTGATTGGTCCCTCTCCAAACTAGTCCCTCTCCAAAATGGTCCTTCTCTAGATTGGTCCCTCTCCAAAATGGTCCTTCTCTAGACTGGTCCCTCTCCAAAATGGTCCTTCACTAGACTGGTCCCTCTCCAAAATGGTCCTTCTCTAGACTGGTCCCTCTCCAAAATGGTCCTTCTCTAGACTGGTCCCTCTCCAAAATGGTCCTTCTCTAGATTGGTCCCTCTCCAAAATGGTCCTTCTCTAGACTGGTCCCTCTCCAAAATGGTCCTTCTCTAGACTGGTCCCTCTTCATATTGTTCCCTCTCCAAATGGGAGAGGGAACAATATGAAGAGGGACCAGTCTGATGAGGGACCAGTCTAGAGTCTAGAGAGGAACCAGTCTAGAGAGGGACCAGTCTGATGAGGGACCAGTCTAGAGAGGAACCAGTCTAGAGTAGGGACCAGTCTGACGAGGGACCAGTCTAGAGACTAGAGAGGGACTAGTTTGGAGAGGGACCAATCTAGAGAGGGACTGGTTAGGAGAAGGACCAGTCTAGAGAAGGACCAATCTAGAGAGGAATAAGTCTGGAGAAGAATTGGTTTTGAGAGGGAACAATATGAAGAGGGACCAGTCTAGAGAGGAACCAGTTTGGAAAGGAACCAGTTAAGAGAAGGGCTGGTTTGGTTTCTGCACTACCTCTATAATGGTCTACATACCATGGTCGGGTCTTTCTTTTCCTTGGAGACGTAGAGGGCATGACCTCTTAACTCCACCCACACTGGTTTCCACGATCTGTCACTGGCTTTCTACAAAGTCAATCAAAACACATGACACAAACATAAAACCAATTACCATCAGTATACAAACACCCTTATCATAACTTCTAATGTTATAAACATGAAAGTCACTCTGAAATTCTATTAAATCATATCAGAATTCTGCAATATTGTTCATTTCTTATTTGTGGACTACTAAAACTAACAACCTCTGAAGAGTGTAATAAACCTGAAGAACATTGTAAAGGTATCAAATATTGTGTTTGTTGGGGTTGTAAATTCAATGGTGAGGGAGAACAGCTGGGAAAAGAACCGAACAAATATACAACCCCCACAAAATATCCTAATACACAGAGCAGGTTAAGATTAAAAATCAGGACCTTTTATTATGATTCACAGATATTTTTTTTCAATAGTTTTACCCACTGAAAATCTGTGCCATAGAATAAAAAAAAATATGTAAATATAAATCTAGAACAGAAAACAAAATAATACATTATTAATGGACTTGCAATACCACACAAAGCAACCTTGAGTTGGTTTTTACACTTACCAAAACAAAAATGCATTGTTTCCAATTAGAGAGACCTCTGGTGAGTTCATTAAGCAGTACAATGTAGTGGTATATATATATAATTATATAGATATATTACCCATCAGTACTTTCTCTAGGTTATGATTTTAGCTTTATAATACAACTGTTATTGTATTACAGGAAGCAAACAAATTACAAGTAAAAAAAAAAAAAACAGAAAAAAAGTTATAAAAAGCATAAAATTTTTGTACATTTTCTGACGGCACGTTCAGTGCACCATCCTCTGCATATTTGGGACCCGTCTTTAACGAGCTGCTACAAGTGTTATTACTCTGAGTAACTTTGGGAGAATTTTCTCTGTGCATATTAGCTCAATCAATATCGTGACACACGAGAAATTCTGAGTGCCGGAGAGACAAGACGGAACAAATTCTGACTCATCCTCTGAAATCATCTGTAAAACGTTACAGGAAACGACTAAAGTATGCTCTCGAATCTTCTTCAATTTTTTTTTATTTTTTTTTTTTTAAAAGTATGAATGTGCACTTTTGGCAGATCACATCTGACTAAAATATGTTCAACATTGTGCCAATATTTCAACATGAAGGCAGATTGACTTTCTTTGAAATAACAATGCTCAAATCTACATGGAGGTATACATTGATAAAAGATTTCCTGATAATGGAGTGTTGCCATGGTTACAGAGTATATACAAACCCCAACACACGACGGGTCACACTGTGTCTGTCAGAAATACAAGGTCTAATTAAAACTCTATAGGTAACGAACTTTACAACCAGAACAAGGGATATCAATACATTCGAAAATTTAGAACGCAATTAATGTATAATATTTCATTTTCACGGGCTTTGGAACATTCTAATAGTATTAGAAATATAAGGTCTAATTAAAACTCTACATGTAATGAACTTTGAAAATTTAGAACACAATATGTCCTATTTTTTTCCCCCCTTATCGTAATAAGTTGAATATTTCCTTTTTGTTTTCAAGGGCTTTGGAACATTCTATTAGAAATACAAGCCCTAGGTCTAATTAAAACTATATGTAACAAATCTACAACCAGAACAAGGGATATCAAATAAAAGACAATGTATTTGAAAATTTAGAACGCGGTGTGTTTTATTTTTCCCCTTATCGTAACTTGTAAAATATTTCCTTTCTGTTTTCCCTGGCTTTGAAACATTCTATTAGAAATACAAACTGGTCTAATTAAAACTCTATATGAAAACCAAAACAAGGCCAAGATATAAATATATTTGAACATTTATAATAAATGCAATATGTTCTATTTCTTCCCCTTTATCATAACTTGTATAATATTTCCTTTTTGTTTTCCCAGGCTTTGAAACTTTGCAATTAAAGCTTACACACATTGAGCCTACGTGCAGAAGAGCCTCTCTGAAACAATATTGTTAATGACATCATACATATACTTGTACTGCCCTTGTACGAACTCTTTTTTGTGTCAATCGATAAATATACAAAGTGATATCAGCCATTCAGCATAAATTGCTATATATACAACCCATATATTTGATGGTCAGGTTTGTTATAAATCTTACTTTTATGTAAGAAATGGATATTAGTGATAAAGAATGTGGTAAAATGAGGGTCATATTTTGCCCACCTCCGCTTCTATACATGTCAAAGTATAGTATCTTTCTACAATTGTTCACCCTGACTGAGAAATGACCATTCTACTACCTTCTCTCCTTCATTAAGAAATTACTCTTCCTATCACCTTCTATCTTTGACAAGGATAATAACACATTTAAGAATCTTCATTCTCTACTTGGAAAAAAAAATATTTCCTGATAATCCCAGGAGATGGCTCTTGCTACAATCATCCCTTTGATTGGGAAACAACTGGATTTTTTTTCAATCATCCCTTTGATTGGAAAAATGACTCTTTTCCCCCATCTTTTATCTAGTTGAGAAATGACTCTTTTCAGATCATCTCTTTAATTTGAAAATTACTTTTTTTTCCAGAATATTCCTGATTGGGAAATTACTTTTTTTATTCAGATTATTCCTCCGATTGGGAAATACCTTTTTTTAAAATATTCCTCTGATTGGGAAATGCCTTTTTTAAGATTATTCTTCTGATTGGGAAATGAATTTTCCCAATTTTGCCTCTGATTGGGAAATACCACTAGTTACCAATGACCCCCTTTTCCCTTGCTGTGGTGAATGACCATGTGTGTGTTTACCTTGCCATCTGTGATATCCGTTTTACACAACAGTGAGCCCCTTTTGGTGACTTCTTGAAGGGGGCTGGCAGGGTCTTGCCTCTTCTCTGTTGCCTCAATAATCCGTGGGGTCTAAATAAAAATTTAAACATATTGGCTGATTGAAAGTTCTGTGGTCCGGGCCGTGTGTCAAGCTTTTTGTTTTTACTGTAAAACGAGAATGTTTGGCGCATATTTTAGCGCAATCAGGAAAGAAAAGCTTTTGGCGCAAACTTATTTTAGCACAACGATACCACCTAGTCATAATTTGATGTCAATTAAAACCGTTTAGCGAACAACTTATTTTTAGCGCAATCGTACGTTTGCACCAAAGGCGCTAAAATAAATAGTGCACTAAATATTCTCGTTTTACAATATAAAACCTAGTGTGTTGCTATAGTGTAATTATTACATTGTGTTGCTAGTCATGGTTTCTAATTATTATTTATTTCAGATTGTTGCTCGCTATATTTTACGTTAGGCTTTCACTTACTTTTTCACCAAAGAAATGTTTAAGTTTGCGCATGGAGGGTTTCTGATGAGGAGTGATCCTGAAATAGAATTTACGAGACTGTAACGTATAGAAAATAGTATATACAAGGGAGCATAGCAAATTTATGGGACAGCAGTGTACAGCAAATAGAATTTACGAAAATTAGACTAAACCCCCCCCCCCCCCCCCCCCCTATTTTTATTATAGCACTGTAATGAGAAAGTCCCCTATACTGTACTATAATTCACTTACTGAACATGTATCTCTGTTTGTGATTGGCTGGGAGAGAGAGTCTTGTCCAATGACAGTTTGTGAGAGTCCCTGTCTTTGGCTGTTGCCATGAGGTACGACGTCCGTCTCTGTAATTTGATTGCCTCATCGTCAGGAGAAGCTACAATTAACAAGAAGGACGTGCTTAGTTACTGAAACGAATCCCTAATATTTACAGCTCTAGTCACATGTATTGGCACAGAACTCCTTAATTCACATAACATGCCCCCGTGAAATCCCTACAATTTACAAGTAAATGCACAAAATGCAAAACCTTAAAATCTACGAAGATGCGAGCGAGCTTATTAGTTTTCAACACAAAATTTCTCAAATCTACAAGGATGCAAACTTATAGTTACTTTATAACACAAAGTTCTGAAATCTACACGGACATGCTGTTTCTGATTGATGATGAACTTTAACTCGTTTCCAATCCATTTTGTACTTATAAATACAATACATTTACAGCAAACAATTCTGGATGGTCAAAAACCAGAAATTTAGATATATATCACTTGAACAACATTCAAAATAGGGGGGCAGTTGTTTACGAATTTTTGCATCCCGTGCCAGTAAAAATTGCAACTTCAATTTCTTGGCCTTACTTTCGGACTTTCGTCGAAGCACCACGCTAGATTTTTGATCTTTGATTGGCGTACTCTTTAGAGCGAGGTCATCTGTGGTCGTCACAGGTAGGACTGCAAGAGGGAGACAAATTGTTAATGCCTGGATCACACAATTAATACGTCAGCTCGACAGGGAAAAAGCCACTTAATCTCAAGTGTGCTGGTTATCACAGCATATAGTACAAACAGGCAACAGTTCAAAGACACTGCATTATATGTTAACAACAAGATGCTACGTGGTTTGCATGAAATGCTACAATAAACAAAACCTTACAAATTCTAGATAGAATACAGTAGAACACTTTTTATTTTGCAAGATCGTATTTTGGACAGTGTGGATCGAATGATGAATAACATTTATTCACAAGATAAAATACTTATTGTTTTAAACTCTTCTATATTTTAAAGTTTATTCACGTTAACTAAATTTCTGCGAATGGCTATATATAATCTCGCAAAATTACTCATTGTTTTAAAGTTTATTATTCCACGTTTTTAACTAAATTCGCGAATGTGCTATATATAATCTCGCAAAATTACCCATTGTTCTTTGTGAATAGAAAGTGATTTACACTGCAAAACATGCACAGAATTCACACGTAGCTACATACATGTCAGTGTTAGAAAGACAAACTGAAACAGAAACCCCAGCATAACAACCCCACTCAGGTCAACTCCTCTACCAGCTAGGAGTTACAATTATATAAGTACTATGAAAATGAATCAGTGATCAATCTTATAAGTCCAAAACAGCTAGAATATAAAGCAAGAGTTGGCCAAAAACTGACCCCTGCATGGACACACCAGAGGTGGGATAAGGTGCCTAGGAGGAGTAAGCATCCCCTGTTGACCGGTCACACCCCGCAGTAAATTGTATGGATGTAGTATGCCTCTACAAGCACTCCCCTCCAACTTGTCAAAATCCCTAATTTATCTACATCCCCACTCATTAATATATCCCCCCCCCCCCAGTAGATGAGATACTTGATTTTTTGACACCCCCCCATCTTAAAGTCCTAGATTTATCTACAACCCCCCGCTGCCCCAATAACCCCACTCATTTAAATTTTCCCTTGGAAGTCTGCATTCTATTGCTTTCAAAATTCTAAATGGATCACTAGTAGACAGTCAGGGTGTCTCCATCTAGTTTCCCTAATGTAATCCTACAGACTGACAAAGAAAAACACAATCCTGGTGAATGTACATTCGTTGTTCCCCTTATGTGAAAAATATTTATTTATGACATTCTTGAATAAGGTAAAGCATCATGCAGGCAGGCATGATGCAAATTTCAGCCCTCCTTCTCCTTGTACAATTCAGGAACTGGAACAGGGATTATATGTAGTGATATTCAAATAAATCAAGGTACAATATCCTCCCTAGGTTGTTTTTGTTTTTTGTTTTTGGTTGTTATAGATAACAAGAGGCCCACAGGCCTTAACGG
>CAJDSM010028996.1:7508-20213 GCA_903981925.1 Ostrea lurida
TGTAAAATTCCAAGTATCCCAAGATACGTTGATTTTGTATAATGGTCACGAAATGCACGCATTGTTCAGGGGGGAAATTCTGCAAATTTCCTATTTAGCTTTTGAATGCAAATACTATAGTTGTTATATTTTTCATGCAACAGGTCAAAACTATAGATAAAACTTAATAGTGACGTAACAAAGACAACTGATGTCACTTTTTGTTGTCAGTAGAACGGTACATTGACAAAAAAGGAAGTAATCAAGAAAATACCGCATTGTCTTTGAAAATGTCAGAGAAAACTCCGTCAACCATCCGAATGAAAAGCGCACAATAGTAAAATTCTGTACTGAGCAATGAAAAACGCAGGAAATGGAAAAAAAATAAAATAAAATAAAACAAAAGGAACAATAATCAGGATATTCCCAGGTCGATAACAACAGCGATTTGATTTCGGAGCTCTGCTAGATCCTTTTTATGCAATGGAAATACAAAACTGCATTCATGACGTTATCGTCAGAAAAAGAATCCATACTTAATCGGTTTCGGAAAACGACGAGCTTGATATCATTGACGCCGGACGTCGAGAGAAGTCGCAACCATTGGCGGATTGAGTGAAGGGGAGGTTGCGGGGGTTGCAACCGCCCTGAGAGAGAGAGAGAGGGGGGAGAGTAGTGTGTTACTGTTTTAAAGATTTTTTTTTGTTTTATCAGATTTGAAATTTAACACAAATCTATTTTCCAAAGGTCATAGGAAATAGGGCAAAATGTCTGTCCTTATTAAGTATGATTCTAAAATTTAACAAAAATGATATAGTGAATACATCTGAAATGAGGCCGACGAAAACGTAAGCGATGGTGTGTGTGTTGCACTGCTAAACTCTCAGTTTCCGGGGGCTTCACCTCTTGGACCCCACTAACAGGGCCATTCGTGGACCCACTGGAGGCCGAATACGCCCCAGACCAAATGAAAATGCTAAAACCTCTAAGTTTCCGGGGGCAACACCCCTACCAGAGCCAGTCCTAGACCCACTGGGGGCCTAAAGCGGCTCCCGGGACCCTCGCCTTCGTTTTGTGCACTCGCGATAGAAATTCAAGGATACGGCACTGCGACAATTCCTCACAAACTATCATAAACTAAAGAAAAAAAATAAGCCAGAGCTTCGTCCATTGCATTCTGCCCTGAACACGCTGCTCAGGGCGTTTGGCGCCACGCCCATAATCTCATGCCTTTGAAGGCACGGACATTTGGTGTATTTCGTAATGATATAAGAAATGAATATGATATTTTTTTCAGGTAATGCAGGTACATGTATCACCGAATTTTAGACGGTAAAACTCATCAATGCGCAAAGCAAATGATTTTTTTTACAATTACACATTCACATTTTACTTTCATCTCTGTATCTTCCGTTCTAAGATTCATACAAACATTATTCATAATCCCAAGGAAATGACGATTAAATATCGAAGGCGTAACA
The DNA here is from genome assembly GCA_903981925.1 of Ostrea lurida. Taxonomy (NCBI): domain Eukaryota; kingdom Metazoa; phylum Mollusca; class Bivalvia; order Ostreida; family Ostreidae; genus Ostrea; species Ostrea lurida. Next base: position 8,969 of record CAJDSM010028996.1, read on the forward strand.
ATTAAGAGATGAAGTCTTCTTGATTGGCATTGCGTATGAAACACACCAACGGTTTAAAACTAAGGAATCTCTCTTCTCTCTCTCTCTCTCTCTCTCTCTCTCTCTCTCTCTCTCTCTCTCTCTCTCTCTCTCTCTCTCTCTTCTCTCTCTCTCTCCTCTCTCTCCTCTCTCTCTCTCACTTACCGATACATTTGTTCGTGTCCTCATTCCAGAGAATGCAGCAAGGAAAGCCTCCGAAAATACTACGTACAATAAAAATACATGGAGAGAGATATATATTTTATTTTTGAACATTTTATAAAAAAAATCTTAGAATGCAAGTATTGATAATGTGCTATGTTATGACAAATTTTCAGGAATTTTTGTTATGAAGGAAATGTAACAGGGACTGGAACCATACCTGTAACATTCAAGTGCAAATGCGAAATACATGTGGGTAGCAAAAGTTTTAAGAAATATCGTAATTAGAATTAACCCTGCCATAAGATCTGGTTATCTTACACGTACCAATGTCATTATATTCACAGACATGTCATTTTCATTTAGTTGTGGACCATGACTTATGTTAATTAGTTTTCTGTGATTATCCGCAGGTGATGTCCTTGTTTGAGAACCAAAGAACTTTCAGATGCACGTGTTTGACTATTTGTGCATTTCATATGTTTTCCTTAAATCTTGACCACAGCAACACAATTAATCCCACTTGATGGCGTTCAAACATCTGGGAATAACCAGGAACATCTGAGAATTACCAGGAACTCCTTTAATAATATTTCCTTAATAGATAATGGTAGAAATTTGATGGAAAATTTCAAATCAAAAATGTGATCTTTTGAGATTTTTAAATCAACATATATAAACTGCATATTATATGCACGACAGGAATAAAGTGTATTTTGAAATGATAAAGTGGTCACTGATGTGTAAATTTAACAGTTACAAATCTAGTGTTGTCGAGCTGGGCACACATGTACACCCCTCATACATTTTGCAGAATTACACCCAAAAGCGCTAATATATATACGTTTCTTTTGTCAAAACTAAGTAGTCCAGGGATCTTTGCCCTCGAGCCCCATAAAGGCTTTGCCTTGAACCTACTGGAATCCACAAAACAGCCCCCTGCAGACGCAGAACCATTTTACTACACTCCGCCATGATTTCCCCCTCCGCCACACGATGACCTCAATTGAATTTACGATAGATAAAATAGTTTTTTTAAGGAACTAGACAGTGATTTTTAATATTCATATTTGAAATAAAAATGAAAGTATAGAATAGAAAAATAGAGAAAATCGCCAATTAGACTCTGAAATATACATGTAAAACATTCAATTTCCCTCGCCCACTGACCTGTCACTTTGCAGAAATGAGTACTATCAATCAAGTTATAAATTGTCGGAAAAAAATAACACATTGAACCACCAAAGGCTATCAAATAGAAATGAGTTGGATATAATATCAATATAGTCAAATGAATAATCATATAAAGGAAACTATATGCCGATTAAGTCATATGTTTTATTTTATTTAGAATATAAGAATAATTAACAAGAATGATGTTACCTAAAAAATCGGGTAGAATATAGCGAAAAATGTACAATGCATGAAACATGTGCAAAGAATATTATGCACACAACGAATTATCAATTACTTAAAGAACCATTTTTTTGTAGGAATGATACTTACAAATATCATTGGTTTCTGTAAACAATGTCTCGTACAGTTTCCTTTGAAATACAGTGCTAAGACAGTTAATTTCATTCCACAACTAGTCGATGCAGGTGGAAAATTGTTTTGTGCCAAGATACAGGATTTTGTTGTTGGCATATTCATTTTTCTCATGCTAACAAGACAAGTAATCATGCCCACCGCAACTTAAAAAATACACGCAAGTGTACATCCATATCAACAAGAACATGTATATGTACTAGTAATTCACCGTCTGACATTTTCAGGAATTTAGTATATTTTGGATATGAAAAGTAACACAAGTATGAACACCATATGCATATACAGGTATTGTACTCTAAAACGAACAATGTATCAGAGCTCATGTAAAAAAAATATTGTTACTTGAAACACCAACATATATTGACATCAATATTAGGTAAAATCTTGAGAAGATAGGAAGACTTTGTGAGATTACCATGAATAAAATGACTTGATTTATACTTATTCTGCAAGTAATTTCTGATGACAAATGACAAGAAAAAAATAAACAGTAAATTGAATGACTGCCACCACGCCTAGAACTATGGTAGTGTAGATCAGCACATCTCTTCTGGGACGCTCACTGTTAATGCTGTCTCTGTAGGCTGCCGAAAAGTAAATTCCAAAGTGATAAACAAACTGAGATGTACCACATCAATATACTTATTGAACTACATGTATGTACCTGTAATTTAGTTTGGAAATTGGACAGTAATTCATGAACACACATTTACCCAATTTTCAATTTTAACGCTTGATATTCCATTCTGTATGTAGCTGTTATTGTACATAAGAAGCACGATATTTATCTACTTACCTGTGGTTGATAGTGGATTACATACTGTAAAACGATAATATTTGGCGCAAACATTTTAGCGCAATCAGCAATGAAAACCTATTAGCGCAAACATATGTTCGCGCAACGATACCACCTGGTCAGTAATTTAATGTCAATGTAAACATTTTAGCGCACGATTTAATTTGTCTGAGTTAAAATAAATAGTGTGGTAAATATTCTCGTTTTTTACAATATCGCATATACACTAATGAGATAATGTGATCTTTGAATGCGCTAAAATGAAATACCTTAAACACCGAGAACCAATTTGTGTTTCAGAGATTTACACAATGTACTAATTTTATATTTATTGCACTTTATATACATGAATTGTGTAATAAATGTGTCATAACTGCATTTAAACTATTGTGTATTCTGAATGTGCAGTGCTAGTTCTCATCAATACTGTGAATTGACAACAAAACTACTTTTCACTACTTACGTTCACATCCTTTTACATGATGACACCGATTTACGTCACATTCACACTGTGACTGACAGCTGACGCCGTAACCCGGATACCGACAAGGTATTTTACAGTTAGGTCCGGTGTATCCTGACGGACATACTGAAAAATGGAACCATGTTTTGTACTTCTATATCTCCTACACGATATAGTATATTTTGAAGATCATGTAACGTACCTTTAAGAGTCTTAGTTGAAAAATGTACAGGTAAACAAAGTTTTGTTGACAGTGCTTTGTGATAAACTGTTGGTGAACCCTCTGAAAAATATCGTAATTCATAGCAGATATAAAAGGCAAAGATAATAACGAGTGATCTATCTCGCAAGTCCCAAACAGAATACACAATAAGAGTTGGACAAACACTGACACCTGAGGCTTGTTCATCAGAGCGAGCGCTCGCTCTGCTGAGCAGGCCTCAGAACAGATCTCAGACTGGATATACCAGAGGTGGGATCAGGTGCCCAGGAGGGTTAAGCGTCCTCTGTCGACCGGTCACACCAGCCTTGAGCCCATTGTCTTGATCAGGTAAACGGAGTAATCCGTTCAGTGTTTAAAGGACGGTTTAGCAATTGCTATGAAATACGTCAGACAGTATTTGATTAAATGGCAGATTTAATGGACAAACTAAATTGTTATAATGAGCACAGAATTTGCGAAATGTTGCCTTTAAATCTGACTGTTGAAACCCCTTCAACAAAAATTTGTTTGTAAGTAGCCTGCTTCGATTCAAAAGCTGCTCATAGCAAGAACAAACTGTTTGTCTATCGAATAAGTTGGAGAGACATACACACCATATTCAGGTGAATAATGGATGTTGCTAACATAAATATGGGAGGTTGACGATAGAGGTGAAATCCTTCTGTTTTTCATAAAGTTGAGTTTAGTTTGCCGTCAATGACCATGTTTCATAAAAATATCAAGACGAACCATAGATATGGAAACTCTGGTATCTTATTTCTAGTTCGCTCGGATATATTGAATCGGCATATGATGTAAATGACCATTCCAGTCCGTTACAAAAGACCGAAGAGTATATATAAAGCTTGGCGACAATGCTGTCACACATTACAAGTTCAATAGAATATTAATAGAACCATTTGACGTAGAATTGACGTAAGGTTAATACGATGGGTTTGGAATGCGTATGTAATAGACCAATTAGTAATGAAGTCTAAATCAGATACTGAGTAAGGAAATATTCAATATAAAGCGCATATGAATTCACTATTAGGGATGGGTTGATTGTGTATTGTTTAAAGTCTTCTACTCACATGAAGGACCTCAAAATGTCGACCAATACTAGACGCTTAAGGAGTTTGAGGTGGGAGGGATCTTTATCGTGCCACACTTGCTGTAACACGAGGCTTCTGTTTTTGCGCTCTCGCATGATGGACAAGATCGTAGAACCTCTACGAAGGAGTATGTCGTTTTATCACGTCTTACGACATGCAAGCGGTACTAAAGATCTATTCTAACCAGGATCCCCAGGAAGACTAGAGATGGATACCTTTTTCGACTCCTATATACCTATATCTTATGGTAATTAACGTACCCTCACATCCAGTACGAAAACTGCAGTTCCATGGCTCACAGTTACACCAGGATTGACACTGATCCCCGTAGTTTGGATAACGGCATTGATCCTGACAATTTTTACCATTGTAACCTACATCACAATCTAAAAATGCAAAGAAAAATAAGGTAGATCTTCTAATATATGACTTAATTGAGGTCTAAAAATGAATTCACTACTTGAATGTGAAACTTATTACCAGTGATATATCATACTGTTTTACTTTGACTGATGGTACCAAGCTTTGGTTTAGAATTTTACAAGATGTTATACATAACGTACCTGAACATTTCTTCAGTTTCGTATTCCATACTTTGCAGTGTGTACCGATAGTAACATCTGGAGATCTAATATAATGAAATAAAATACATTACGAGTTGAGAATGAGACGCAGAGAGAGAGAGAGGAGAGAGAAGAGAGAGAGAGGAGGAGGAGAGAGAGAGAGAGAATGAGGAGAGAGAGATAGAGTTATACAGGACCACATTGTAAACATTCTTAGTGAATGCACAATTGATTGCACCTGTTCATAGCACTGTTAAATATATTTTACTAGTGTGTCATCCTGTTTAATTAGAGAATTTAATAGAGAATTTATTATTATTATTATCATAGAGAGTCTTTAAAACATATACACTGTATATATGTGCAAAAGTGCACCACATATTTCACATCTACGTCAACAAAATCCTCTTACGTGGTATTCATACTTACGTGGTAACCGTTTGAGCCACGATACATTTTGATAATGTACAAACAAAGCACGATGTGTGTATGAAATTCCATCTAGCCATTTGTAGGGCTTTATCAAAATTATTTCTCTTTCGATGTAGAAATTACGTACTTTGATATCAGTATGATACTGATTATCTTTATTCGTTTGAAATATGTTCCCGGTGTAAATAAATACAACATAGTAATGAATTTTCCTCATTTGTCAAAATTCAAGTGCCCACCTGTCGTGAATTGTAGCTAAATAGGATGCTGACATGGTAACACGTGTACATTGTGTTTCCTTTTCATAATAAAAATAGTTAATGAAAAATCATTGTGGATTTCTTATATGCGAAATACCGGTACCTCAATATTTCTTTAGAAAAGATGACTCGAAATTTGCAGACCCAGCTTCATCTTCCTGCAGGAAGATAAACGAAAGGGCAAACATTTTTTAAAAAATTCATATTCTTTTAATTTTTGGATAAAATCTGCCCAGTAATTTTGACAAATATACAGAAAGAATACATTTAGAGTCAGCAGTAGGTTTCAAATTAAAATATGTCACAATTGACGTTTTAACCAGATTGAGAGTTTTGTTTGACTTCAGTGTATGGGAATATATCTATAGTTTAGAATTTAGACATTAATAGTTTTGTCTGAACACCCATGGTAGAGGTAATCATCAGAAATAAGGACATTGGATATAATAAAAATCATGAAAATGTAGTGGACACGGAATTAACACTGAATGCAATCGTGAACAATGAATAAAATAGACATTCATCGAAATGTAGTGAACACGGAATATCATAGACGATCCTGATGATGAAAAGTCGAAGAAAATGAAAAGTGATCAATCTCGTGAGTTTCTAACAGAAAAACAAGAGGTGGGTAAACACGGACCCCTTGGGTAAACCAAAAGTGGGATTAAGTGACAAAGAGGAGTAACCATTCCCTGTCGACCGGTCACACATTGTCTTGATCACGTGATCAGAGTAACCGGTAGTCAAACTCAGAAAGAAAATATAAAGAACAGCCAAACAGTCGTTATGAAACAAATCATATATCATTTGATCTATTGTTTGTTCTGTCAAGCTAGATAGTTTTAATGGTAATGCAATTTTCAAAATGCTTACTTTAAAACCCCTGCAACAACAACTTGTTTGTGAGGAATGCACCTAGATTCAAAAGCTGATCATACGTAGAACAAGCTCTTGCGTATCAAATAAGTGCCATATGCAGGAGATGATGGAATGCTCTTACATACATGTAAATATGAGAAGTTAACGATGGAGAAACTTAAATCGTGCCGTGTGTCATATACTTGACTTTTTAATGTGCCGTTGATGATTGTATGTTCAATAATTTATCCAAGTACGAAATTGATATGAATGACTCTGTGGTGTACAAATAGGCGAAGTTAACATCACCTGGTCAAGGCAAACAACGTTATTGTGGTGCCGTAGAATTTGCGAAATGATGACTTTAAACGAAATTCGTTATAACCTGCAACATCAACTTTTTTGGAAGTAGTTGGCTTCGCTTTAAAAAGTTCTCATATGCGTATCGAATCAACTGAGAGACATACAAACCATAAGCAGGTTATAGTGGTACATCATCCAATGATATTTTCTCATTTTAACTTCAGATCGAGGGTTAGGTGTTGCAGAATCTTAGGCTGCAATTGTCTTTCGCAGATGCCCTAATTCAGTTGGTTGCAATCATGTTCGAAAGAGTTAGATCGTACAGCTGAATCTAGTGATTTGAATGACCAAGGTTGAACTTGTTTTTTTAGACAGAACATCACGGGTTAGACGAGGAATATATAGTCGAGAGTGATCATGTTGTTATACTGTTCCGGGATGATGCATTACGGTAACCACGTGTATCTATTTGCTTTTATTGATATACCGTTCAGACATTAAAATACACTGTATATGAACCAATATTGTCATGCTTGTATAGGATATTTCTGCTCACAGTGCTTCAATTTTGTGTCAGCCTCCTTGATGCAGTTATGCGTAAAATGTTCATTTTGGCATCTGTACAATGAGAGTCTTCCAACAGATCTCTGGAGTAAAATTTTAAAGATTAATAATTTAACCTTGACTATGGTCTGAGACTGAGATCAGTGAAGTCGGTTCCAATAGTTGAATGCAAACAGTGTGATCAGATATTTTTGCACCTTTACATTGTAGCACACTTCCTTCCAGTCGTCCACTTGGGTTGTATATCATTAAGACGCGACACGTCTCAAAAACGTTTACATTTCAAAACAACTCAATCAAATATCGAGAACATGTATATTTGATAGACTACTGGTGACTGGATTATGTGCCTTAGCTGAAATTGATAAAAACACGTTTCACTGACCTTAAATTGTAAGGAAGATATTCAAATGGTACACAATAATGTGACAAGTGTTAGTCAAGCATTTTACAAAAATGTATGAAAAATTATTTGAAACAAATTAATAGAAAATTACTACTAAAGGTTTTCTCTTTTCCCATTATGAACTGATTTCGATATACAGAGCAAATATTGCATACTGTCATATTTTGTCGTGGATAAACATCAATAAAACCTCAAATGGTTAATTCTCAAAGTGTCTGTGAGCTTCTCCTTTGAGTTATACACACTCTTTATGTAAAAATGTCAATGCATACAGAACCATCAACAGTCCTGCACGACCAGAAGACTGATATACCAGCAATGTAAAAAGCAGAATTTGCTTTTATAGTACGCCTTGCTTATCTTCAGCACATTTTTATCCATGTTAAGGATTTTTGGCAGATTCTCTGGTAGTCCTCTGTAAATATGTACACCATAAATACATAAAAACGCCAAACATGTATCTTATATCTTGAACCAAATTGTGAATCTGTTGCCAACCAGTGCCTTCATGCAAAACAAATTAAAACAATATATTCACAATTCAAAATTTGTGCTTGAGTGTGTTCGAACGGTTGAGGTTTCATTGCAGAAAATCCTCTGAAAAGGAAATAAAAATCTAGAACATTTATATGAATGCGGAATTTGATGTTTATGGAAAAATTTCGCTTAAAAAGAAATATTTTATAATATTGAAGATTAGTAAGTTAAAAAACCTTGACTCTTGTTTAATAATAACCGAAGAACATTAGCGTTTTCCTCGATGCTATCCTGGGATACTGGGTGTCCATGGAGTAGTCCTTAAACACAGCGAATCAATGGTATCATACATATCCTTTGTTTTCAACTCATATAGATATTCTACAAGTGGCAGTTCTCGCTCAAGTGGACTGATTTGTCCTTAAGACTCATTGCTATTTAAGCCATCTTAATATGACAACAAGTACTTTTGCTGGCATATATAACAGTAGAGAAGAGATAGACGAGAGAGGAGAGAGAGAGAAGAGAGAGAGAGAGAGAGAGAGAGAGAAATCTTTCATGAACTTTCAGCATGCATTATTCATCAATAACAATTACTGTTGTAGACATTTGTCACATGGAAGGCATGTTGTATTGTAGTGTATGATAGTAAATAAGTTACTAAATAAACAATAAAAGTGATGAAAACACATGATCATCTCTTAACTCTTGAAAGACCGAAGAGTCCTCCTGAAACACGGATCGTTGAGATTTGGGCACTATAAGCAAACAAAAAGGAAATAAAATCGTTCAGGTTTGTATTCTAAGTGATTATATTATGTAAAAATTCCTTTAAGTTTTTAGGGCGTGTCAGTTAGATTCGCGGATTACCTTCGCTTTTGGTCGGAGGTCCGTGTTGCCCTACACTCGATTTTTGTATATGTTTTTTGGATTATGATTAGTTTGACACAAGTTAACTTCGCCTTTTTTGTATTGTGTTGTATTGTAATTTTGCCCCAGGATATCTCTAAGACACCATTTTGTAAACTATTTATGTAATACATCCAAATTCAGTTATGCGTAATCAAGTTCCTTTATGGCGATATGACAGACTAAGATATCTTGCAAAAAAATAACTAAACCTAAACCAGTACCGTCACAATCTTACTTGGAAGCAGGTACAGCGGAGAGTTGATAGTTCAATGCTCGCGCAATGTGAAAAATCTGTAAACAAAGAAAATCTGTTCCTTTTCATATTTACATGGGTACTGTATGAACATTTAATATCGTGTGAGGCAAATATATGGATTGCTGAAATTTATTTGGGTTATGCGGAAGAATTCTGGTATTAATATATTATAAATATTATAAATATAATATATATAAAGTATTATATAATATATATATATTTCCCTTAATCATATAAATTGAGCACTGATAAATGAAATCAACAGAGTTGTCGGTTAAGAATATCAATTAGTTTATTTATATAGCTAAATCACGTTATTCTTAATATATATTGAGATACATCTATATCTCGCACGATATAATTATCATAATTATCTAGAAAAAAAAGAACCAAGTTCTTTTGTTTTTATTCGTTGAGGATGTAAATTCATTGGTGAAGTGTTTCTATGAATTCCACGAAAATTGGGCCATCACGAATTCTAATACTTCCACAATATATAATCATGTCTCCGAACGAAAAACTTTTGAATGTTTGAAGATGGTCGCCATTTGAAAATGGCTGTCAAAAATAAAGTTATTGGATTTCAACCAAATATAGTTTTAAGGTTGAATTCGTGGTCCCAAGTCTACTTCTGGACTCGATATATTTCTCGGTCACCATTCCAGACATGGGACGGTGTTCGGAAACTTTGGTGTTATCGTCCCAACACAGTTATAGCACAGAAAACATTGAAAGTGCACTGCTAATTACTATAATTATAATGAACCTGTACATCCACTAGAAGGATCGCAAGACGCTTGATCACAAGAACATAACAAATGACAGTCCTTTCCATAGCTTGGGTACCGACAAGATAACTCACAATATTCACCATACTTTCCAGAGGCACAATCTGTATATATAAATCTGTAGATATAAAAGGTATTTTCACGGATATGAAGCACTTCTATAGCTAGAATAAAGCTAATTGTTCTCACCTGATTGATTTTTTCTGCACCCGTACATGTGATGACAATTTTCTTTGCCGCAGCTGCATTCTAACTGACAATCCCAGCCAAAGCTTGGATAAAAGCAAGGGATATCACAGTTTCTACCGTAGAATCCATCCATGCAACCTACAGAAAAAGGAAAACGTTATGTAAGGGATTCATTAGTGGCAATAAAGATATCATTCAATCGTCAAAAATCTTATTTTCATCCATGAATATGGTGTAAATATACTTGAACATTTCACTAATGAACTTTTTATTTTGTATTATTAATATATACATACGTGTACACTTATTTTCTGCTTCATTCCATATGTATCCGCCACAGCATACCTTCCCGTCAACGCTAAAATATTTTCAGAAAACATTCTCTATTCACCTTAATTGTTTCTAATATTTGACGAACAGAAATGTTAAAAATTAATTCTACCATTGGGCAAGAACAAATAAAAGAATGTTAGTTTTAATACATATAATGCAAACGTGATACAGTGTAGTTCATGCGTTCAGGATAGAACAATTTTCGTAAAGACGTAGGCCCACGTAGGGTGAAAATCAGCCCTGTAAAAATGGCAAGAATTCAATTTTCAACAAATTAAATCGGCCCTGTAAAATGGTAAGAATTTAATTACGGGCTCACGGCGGGTGTGACCGGTGTCAGCAGAGAATGCTTACTTCCTCCATGGCACCTGATTCCTACCTTTCGCTTTGTCGGATTGTCCGTGTTGCCCAACACTCGATTGTTGTATATAGTTTTTGGATTATGATTACCGTTTTACCGATGGTTACCTTCGCCGATTTGTACCATATTCACCAACAAAAAGCGAAGTTAACATGTGTCAAACGTAATCATGAATCCAAAAAAAAAAAAAAAAACATATAAACAAAATCGGTGGTAGGGCCACACGGACCCGA
>CAJDSM010028998.1:0-11930 GCA_903981925.1 Ostrea lurida
ATATATATATATTGTATAAACTATATCACATGGGTATAATAAATAATGTATCGCATGGTTACATACTGTAGGTATACATGTACCGTATCACATGGGTAGATATTTTAGGCACTGAATTACACGAGTAGATATTGTACGCGAACTGTAAACATTCAAAATTAGATATGTTGTCAGTAAGTTATTACTATGTTTTCATATGTTTTTTGATGGACGAGAATATGACTTCCATGGCGTTAGAATTTGCAATGAAACAATTTTCTTCGGAGAAACACAATTTTACTTTCTTAACACAGAGAAACCAGTCATTTTTTCCATTGAAGTGCATATGTACTATGCGGAACTCCGCCCGATAATTATAAATAAAGTAAATTTACCATGTCAGCGTTTGTTTCGTTTGGACAGATAATAGCAAATAATAATAATAATATAATACATAAAATAAATAGAAATTTAAATAAAGCAATCGCCTCATCAGGTAAGTGAGTAACCATTATGTATATTTGATGTTAAATTCTATTGATGAAAGAGGAAAACCAAAGCTCCATTGTACGAGTTTAGAGTATCCTGCATCTTGCAAAATACCTATAGTAAAATTAGGACAGAATCTAATTCTAGTAATGAAATGTACATTTTAAGCAAAGTAAGAGTCTGTGATTCTCTCTCTTTTTCTTATTTTATTCAGATTTCAAAATAGTATCCACATGTAAGAAAATAGTATATTAGTATGTAAACACTATATAACACGAGTACAACAGCAATAGTTAATATGAGGTAGCAAATTATACAACTTATATTAACTTTTTCTATGTTTCAATCGTAAGAAACAGGCGAAACAAAGTTAAGATGAAAAGTTCGGGGAAAAGGCAGAGCAGAAAATTATGTTTACATCAAAACATGCAGGGATTTCAATATTTAATGAATTTTACCACAGGATATTCTTGTAGCCTGTTAATAACAATTCTTTTGTGTGCTACTTGTTCAGAATGGTGTAATACATGCATGAAATTTCATGGAAAATCTCTCTTAAAAAGAATCTTGGTTGATAATTGGCGGGTGAAAATTTCTTGCTTGAATAAATTATGTTCATTGTAAAATATATATTATTGCATATTGGTATATTTGAATTAGACGAACTGAAGGAGTTTTCCTCTGAGAGATGTGCTTGCATGAATAATATGCTCTTATTAAATCGTTTTTTCAAGATTTCCATATGTTTTAAATAAATTAAGAATATGATTTACCCGGCGTTAGGTTTTCAAAGAAAACTTTTTCCAACGGAGGAACAAAATGTCGCTGCCTTGGCAGAGGATAAACCGCGATATTTTCCCCATTTAAGTTCCCGCTACCTACTCTGTGGACTTCGAGTGTTTCTCCGCCCCGATAATTTACAAATAAAGCAAAATTACCATGTTGGCGTTTGTACACTTTAAATAATGGCAGAAAAAACATCACCTCGTACATCAAAGTCCGTAATCTGCATATTTACTTAACTTAAATCAAACCTGTACATTCTGTTTATCGAGTTTGTTGTGTGCGTAAACGACAAACATTATGAATCGACCCTTGAACCATACAGTTTTGTTTACTTACTGATTAGAAACAACCAATCTTCAGAAGGAAGCACGAGACTTGAAAGTGGCCCCCTCCTTCTTTAATAGGCAATGGATAGTTCTGTAGCTCCGCCCCCACCAACACGAGTGAAAGTATCGCTGCTGTATAACGGGATAATATTGTTATAACAGTTTATTGTGTGATTGTTCTCCATGATTGAATGTTGTGATATGCGACAACTATTGCCGAACTATTGAGCACTTTGAATATGATCTTGGCGTCTCCTGCATTTGGTTCTTTATGATTTATACCATATGGAAAAAGATACCGCCTAGTGATTCCGTGGACACTCTTTACTATGAATAGCTTATGATACGAATTTACTAGGAAGGTATTGAACGAGGAACGTAATTTTGTGAATGACAGTCGATTACAGACAGACAATTGTAGATAGTTGGGACTGCAGTATGATCCATCCGAACTCACAACATTCAGCCTTAGTTAACGCTATGACTTCCCTGTACGGTCCTCACATGCACCCGTCCGTTTCCCCACCAGTCGCCGCTCACTCTCAGACGAATACCTCCCCCACAGGACCCTCCTCATCGTTCCGTATAGACGACATTCTGAGGACGTCGCCAAACTCCTCACCGAGTGCTTCCAATTCTTTAAGCGGACTTGCAAAACCAACGCCCATCAACCCGGCGGCTCTGCACGCCCCGGGGGTGCTGACCGCCCCCTCCCTGTATAAACCGATGTCCATGTACGACCACACCATGATTCCACAGTCTCCCTATCTCCCCTCCCACGTCTCCTACACCAATGCTCTCATGAGTCACATGTACCCCATGCCATACATGAGGCCAGAGTATGCATTGTTAGACCGCCATGCATTTTCAAAAGGTATTTATTTTTGTTTTACTTTTGTTTTCTTGGACGATATTCTTTGTTGATGTTCCTCCCCTTCTCTCATTTCCCTCCTACCGGTATTTCAAAATATTAATTATTCATAACTGAAAGAATATATAGAATAGTTTGATTATGTTCCACAGGAGACTGCATCATCATTATGTTTTTTATATGTTATATACTACTTCGCTCGTAAAAACTTGCTCAAAGTAGGATATTTGCAATTTTTATCCAGTCAAAAATTATTGTGAGTAAAAATTGATTTTCAGGCTTCTAAATAATCATTTTTACTCTATTTTTGTTTTTGTTTTTTTGGTTTTTGTTGTTGTTGTTGGTTTTTGTTTTTGTTTTTTTGTTTTGGTTGTTTTTTGGGTTTTTTTTTGGTTTTTTTTGGTTTTTTTTTAAATCTTGGAAGAAGAAAAAATTACACAAGAAGGACGATTTCCGTTACCAATTGTGTAAGATAATGCATGTGTTAAACAGGATAAGATTATTTAGTCTTACGATCAACCCTATTCAGATTCCACTGAAGTATAGAAACAAATACACCAATTAGTGGCGAATTAGCCTGGTCCTATACCCGCCAGCGGATGTGGACCGCTACACGGGGATAAATCCAATTCACAATCCACTATATTCTTGGTTTAAGAAGGAAATCTACAGATGCTCGGAAATCATGAACAAGCCACAATTTATTATTCTGTTCTAATTAGACCCTTCGCGGGTGAATTATTCGAATTATTCAGAATCCTTGTCTTTCGAACATTGTCCTTTATTTATAAGTAATATTTTAAATCTAATTTACATCGCAGACTTAAAAATAAATGTTTGAGATCTTTGATATTTTAAAGTGCTTTGGTTGGTCTCTTTGGTTCCGTTTCTTTTCACTCGTATAGATATTGACTTTTACAAATTTACTTCCTTTATTTAATTGTGCATTTACAAAATTTTAATGCATTAGTGCATGCACATTCTGATGAACTCAAACTTACTGCACTGCTTTAAAATTTATTGTATTAAAATAAAATCGATAGTAAACTTCTCTATCTTTACACGGATTTAATTTTTGTTGTAAAAAAAAATAACAGATTTCCAAATTTAAGATAGAATTTAGACAAAGAAATGATTTCTAAGACTAAAATTATCAGAACACGGGACCAAAAAAAAAAAAGTAAGTTCAAGAGGCACAGGTCGTGCACACGTACTGATAATCGGTACAAGATGTGTTTTAAGTAAATAATATTAACTCCCCGTTCTAAAGAATATTGGCTATGTGTCGCCAAACCGAAAATATCTTGGGATATAGCACAGATATAGGAGCTCATAGTTAATCCCAAGTCAGATAAAAGACTGCAAATTGTAGAAAATACATCAGATTGGTTTAATATACCCCATACTTGACAATCATATCACACAAAATGTGTCCAAAATTAACATTATCGGGCGTCAGGCGTATATGAGGGGGAGAATTATGGGAAAAGAACATATCATTCTGTTAAGATTTCCAACTACATGTTGCTCTAGTTTGGATTTTCTTCTTCAAAAATAAAAACGATAGAATGAAATATTGTGTAGATTTCCTTAATGAAAATAAAACTGNAAGAATTATGGGAAAAGAACATCATTCTGTTACGATTTCCAACTACATGTTGCTCTACTTTGGATTTTCTTCTTTAAGAATGAAATACTGTGTAGATTTCCTTAATGAAAATAAAACTGATCAACGCCACACAGCTCTGTTAGATGGACCTGAAAAAAAGTCCCAAGTATTCTAAATCATAAGGAAAGCGCAGAAAAAATATATCAAATCTTTCTTTTTTTTTTTCATTATTATTTTCCTAACTGAACTGACTCATAATATCCGAACCTTNAGTCCCAAGTTTTCTAAATCATAAGGAAAGCGCAGGAAAAATGTATCAAATATTTTTTTTTTCATTATTATTTTCCTTTAACTGAACTGACTCATAATATCCGAACCTTCCTTTATCAAGAGCTCAGAAGTTATCAAGTGGAGAAATAATTACAGACAATTGTTATTTCAATTGTCATAAACGACTTGTCTGCCAGCTCTGAAGGGTTTTCCTTATGAGCTACGGTTAACCATTCATCTATAATTAGTTTCGAGTGCTTTGAAAAATATTGACGGTATATGGAATGTACTACAGATAATTCTAATTAAGTATATCGAAGAAATTTTCATCGGTTATAGTAGAATATCTCTATAAACATTTATAGAATAGAATACATAAAATAATAATGCAGTTAAATTCTGAATATAGGCGGTGATATTGCAGCCGTAACTGAAATAAATTTGCCAAAATAATTTAAGGATCAACAGCCCAAGAATAAATGATAGTAAAGGAAATTGGCAGTCTGACTCCCAATCTTAATCATTCTAAATTCTATCGTAACATATTATGATACGAATAACATCTGATCACAAAAAAAGAATCTTTGTACTTTTTTTTTTTTTACCAAAAAAATCTAGTACATTTTATACGTCGTAAAAATTGAAGGAATAAAATCAGCAAAAAAAAAAATCTAGTATATTTTATACTACGTCAAAATTGAAGGAAAAATCAAATTACCGCTCTGGCATTTGGTTTTTATAGGGTGATAATTTTACTCAACAAGGATGAGTGAAAGTCACTGGATGGCATTCATATGGTAAATAAGATACCCCGTTAACTGGGGGGAGAGGACACTAAGACGATTAA
Organism: Ostrea lurida; assembly: GCA_903981925.1. NCBI lineage: Eukaryota > Metazoa > Mollusca > Bivalvia > Ostreida > Ostreidae > Ostrea > Ostrea lurida. The sequence continues at coordinate 5,178 of CAJDSM010028998.1, forward strand.
ATGATAAGGGTATCTCACTAATCGATTTAGAATGAGAGATGGCGATGTAAGCCTCCTTACCAGATCTTATTACATACTGCAAAAGACGCCCACTAAGGCAAACAATCTTAAGATATTTTTTTTTACATCTTATTTTACATTGATACGCAAAACAAACCTCTGTTCAAATGTGTATGAATGTTTAAAATGTTTGCAAAAGGAAAACTTTTTATTAGCTTAGTAAGAGTTGATAGGCACTTCTTCTAAATATGTTTTTAAAAAATTCAATCTTAGCATAAGGCATATTCAACATATAAATGTAATTGTAATAATTATATTATATAACAATGATAGGTATAATTGGAAAAAAAATACATATTTTTAATCATAACCATTAGAAGATACTTTGTTACAATATAAATTTATTTTTCCTTTTTTAAAAAAATCACTCATGCATTTTTGCTACTAAAATTTGTTTTTGAAGGAAATGCATGTTTTTCGATGGGGGGAGCAGACCCATTATACGTGAATACGGTTTGTAAGGCAAAACATCCCAAATTTTGTTTCAGCTTGCGAATCATTCAAAGTTCATCAACGTTTGATTTTGAATTCTATCGATTTAAGAAATTTAAACTTTAATTAAGGTTTTTCGGTCAGAAACATTCCATGAACAAAGTACCCGAGAGGCACTGCATGGAATATCATGACAACTGTTTATTGAAACTGCAANAATTTAAGAAATTTAAACTTTAATTAAGGTCTTTCGGTCAGAAACATTCCATGAACATAGTACCCGAGAGGCACTGCATGGGATATCATGACAACTGTTTATTGAAACTGCAAAATGAAATAAAGAAATGATTAAATCAAAAGCATGCTAGGCATCTTTCTGCAAATTCTAACACAAAGGGTGTAATATCAAATACACGTAACCCTATGCTCATTTTTTTTTTTACTTGGCCAACAGAAATATTTTCTCATAACCCATTAGCTGCCAATCACAATGAAATAGGAGGAAGGAATCACAAACGAATTGTTGTCATTTTTTGCGCATTAGAATTATAATTCACATCTTCAGTTTTCTTTTTGTGTGCCATGCGTGTGACCTGCGACAGTCATCGGAACGTTTGTTCATATCTGAATTCGCTTCACCCATAAAATCATCAGGACGCTTGGCATAATTCAAATATAATCTTTATCAGGCGATGTCTTAGGATAGAAATATGTCGAGTGTTTTCTCTTTCAATTGATTTAAATCGATCAAGATGAGATAAAACAATAAAGGTTTAATTTCAAGACCCAGTTGGCTGTCCAAATACAACCGTTAAGCAGTGCTTGTTAATTCAAGCCTTCCTATTGTTTAATATCAAAGAGCGCCAAATTTGTTTCAAGTTAAGTTACAGGACGTAACCTCGAACATCAAGAACTTTGAAATCCTATGTGAATTGTAAATAGAAAATAGGAGTCTTTATAAACGAAAGATTTGACAATAACTACCCTGAGAAAGTGAATCGAATTTTACAGAAATGAAAAATTCGACTAGTACATACATAACGGAGGATATCCTTTTCCTAGCCCTAGGGCTGTTTGGAATCCTCCAAAAATAAATAAAGCATTAAATCAAACAATTGTAATGTCTTTGATACAATTTTTGTTGTTGGTTTTTTTTTTGGTTATTTTGTGTGTGTGTGTGTGTGTGGTTTTATCGTATGATGGGTTTTCTTCCACTCTAGCGAAGATCCAAAGTCCGAATGGAACTGTATGTTAAAAACAAACTAAAAAATATACACGCACTTGCACAAGCACACGGACAGACATACAAAAATTGCATGTCGAGCACAAACACGCAGTGCATATCGTAAAAACTTGCACAAACACGTGTTAAATATAGATATTGTTTTATCATAACGGGAGTTAATTTTTTGCTAGTCATGAAAGGTTACATAATGCACAATGTCCATAGGAAAAGAGTTCCTACGCCTTAATGATGATAGATTAATTTTAGATTGCTTTGAATTTTATTTATTTTTTTTTAATTTTTAAATTAGTGACTTCTGATCATTACTGTCAAACTTTCTCGTAGGCTATTTGCTAAGGTCTGAAAACTCGGCTAATTCTTTTGTCCCCTGGCTATTTGATAAGTTCAGAAAACTAGAAAAACTCGGCTACATTTTGTTTCCTGACTATTTACTAAGGTCGGGAAATTAGGCTACATTTTGTCTATAATCAAGCCACTCCTGTTATTATTCGCCAATGACATATGCATGTTACATGTATACAGAATTCATGGGCCATATTTACACTGTGAAATTCATTGCTAGGATGTTTTTGCGAAGAAAATGACATTCATTAAAAATCAGAATTACCGTGAATACAAAATCATATTTTCATTCAATAGCAAATTATTTAACAACCTTTAATATTACCTAACTTTGAATATATTCAAACACACAGATCGTTTATGTGAGCTCCACATTTATGCAATATGAAACTGAAGATTGCATTTTCTGAAACTGCTGACATGGTATCGACTTGGGATTTCACAAAATAGTTTTCTTTCACTATCGTAAGAAGCCACGGCGTTATCTAATGAGCTATAGTAATTAATTTACATAAAAATAATTTTTATCAATTTCAAACATTATAGCTGTGTTATCTCTCCTGTCAAATACTACTGTGTTCCTGGAACCTGTTAGCACTGGGCAATTCTTTTTTGCTTCCGGCTTTCGATGGAGTGAACGGAAAGGAAGGACTGTATCCTAGATCTAGATAACAACTTTACGGTGAAAAATGTCATAATGAAAATAAATGAAAAACGGACCAATCAAAGACGCATGTTTCACTCCTAACATCCAATAATCTCTCTGATTGAAAATTACGATTAGAATGTTTCCTGTTAGTTATAGTTTAATAAATTATCATTATAATGATATAATTATAAATTGTACATTCATGTATACATAATAATGTCTACTAACATTACTGAATTCAACTTTGATTTTTTTTGTTTTAAAAAATTAACTTTGAGCCAAATAAAAATAGACTGCATGATGGAAGAAAGACGTGTCTTATAGACACACACACAACCACCTTCCGGGAAAAAAAGTCGCTTAGATAAACTTTTTTTTAAATTGGGTGCGCTGTATCCCCTCGTTGCATGTTATGTGGGGGGAGGGGGTAGTATATATTGTTTGATTTTTCTCAGTGCTCTTGAATTCAAAATAATTATGTTTCAAAGGACACAAGAAATAGTTACAAATCCTTATTAAAATGAACTTAATTCTCAAACAGTGTCATTATTTACAATCTGTTATAGAACTATCTAGGTAACACGGGTATTTGTAATCGGACTCGATGCCCAGTGTCCGGACTAATCCCTCCGCGGCGTCCGGCTGATCCATTCTTAATCCGGTAAACCCCCATCTGTCCGGAGACTCAGTCCTCTCCTTTTTAACGAAAGACCACATCAGGGACGTGGTACTCCAAGGGTGCAAACAACGGTCTGAATTGCTGAATAGACTAGCGCTCGATAACAGCAAATACTGTAAACTTGGGTATCAATGGCCGTGGTATTTCCGTAAACAAGATTGCGGATCTTTCCGATTATCACTCTTTGTAGTGGCTGTCGTTATCTAGCATGAGCGAGTTATAATGGCCATTTACGGAATGAACAATAGCCATGTTTAGTGTAGAGACAAGACAACGTTTATGTAAGGTGGGTCGAAGCAAAGGACTTCTCTGTTATGTTCAATTCACTTTGATCTTGTTCTAAACAATAGGATCAGCACATTAATCGCGTTAATTCAAGAATGGAAGAAAAGCTTTTGTTTGTTTGGGGTATATGGTAATTTAAGATAAACAAATTTGGAGAGCTTTATCAGAACTAAATAATCTGCCAAAAAATAATAATATAAAAAAAATTCAAAAACTGTGCCAAGGCGATTTCAAAAACTGATTCGCTTATCTCCTGCGAAATCTTCCAGCTGAAGTGTCATTGTTTTTTCATAACTTTCTTGCTAGTTTCTGCTATCAATTGTCCCACATGTGGCAATTATAGTAATTTAACTCAAACCTGTTGCAGTTGTCTAACTTATATGCTTCCGGTATTTTGATGGCGGGAAAGTAAGAGCCTCTTCACATTAAAGAGAAGGAATCGACAATCGCAGCGACACGTGTTTCCTGTGTAAGGGCCATGGTGTCGTGTGTCTATTTCAATAATTATATGAACAATTGTATGGTTTATTTCGTGGTTTTATCGTAACGGAAGCATATTCCAAAATAAATGAGCTTGCGGCAGGATAGGGGAACTTTGAGCACCCCTTAGGGCCCCATTGTCAGTCTTCCGAAAGCCCAGCAATCGGAAGGACTTATGCGGATACCACTTGAATTTTTTTCTTTAATTAACCCCTTTGTCGCCTTCTAAAGGACTGTTATTGTTTTCTGAATAAGAATGAATAATAGCCTGTTGACGACTCGTGTGACATGATTGGCTCGACAATTCAGTGTGAGGTAGTCGCCAGGCGTCGCAGCCTGGAAGTCGCGCGCGAGCTGCACAGAATAAAAAAAAACTTTTTTCTTTACTTTCTTTTTCTTTACTTTCATACAATGCGATACGGAAACTATGAATATGTTTTATGATACTCACTCCACTGTTTACTTGGAAACAATTTGATCGCGATTGTCCATTGTATTGATTGTAGTGTTAAAATTATGAAGAAGTAATTTTTTTTTCGAATGGAACAAACGTCTTAAAGTTTCTTCAAATCGCTTTACGTATACTGAACCCCTTTCTTCGCGATCAGTACAATGCAAATTCGAAAATAATTTGCATATAGTTTTCAAATTTCGATGAACATACTGTGTAGTAGATCTGTTGTTTTGACGATGCAAAGCTTTTCTCAATAATCAGATACTCTTGCGCAACCCAAGCAGCATCATGTGCTATTGTATAATTTTATACACCCACGGGATCACCCACGTGACTGAATAACAACACTAAATTAAGTGAAGCAAGAAGAGTATCCCTCTTTGTTGAAGTATAGAAGCAGGAAACCTGGATTATTATCACATGTTCCGTGCTCAGCTTCGGACAAAGTTCGGTTTTATTTGTCGGCCACAATTTCAGGATTGGCCCTTGTGCGGTTTCCTTATGGTTTAACGTGTATCATTTTTAAAGTACAAGAAATAAAAAGTATGCTTATTCCTAAGTGTATTTTATAATATAAAGGGGAGGGTGCTGTAGATTGAATTTAATGTAATAGCACATACTATTTAATGTATTTTTAATTATATATTGAAATGATTTTGTATAGAATCTATTAATTACGATAAGAAATGAAAGTTTAATGTGAAAATTTGCGGAGAATTATAAAAAATCAATGCGATATTGCGAAACGATGAATTTTACAATACATTATGTCGTACAACAATTTACTCATTAGTTTATTTGTAGTGTGTGTGGTTTTTTTGTTGTTGTTGTTTTGGTTTTTGGGGTAAGTTTTATAGTTCATTTTTTCCCTTTTCTATTTTTCGAACAGTGGTCCCAAAGCCTTTTCTATGGAATCATTTTATGCAAAGACCTCTACACAAAAGAAAAGGTGGACAAGTCCGATTTTCTAACGATCAGACAGTGGAACTAGAGAAGAAATTTGAATCCCACAAGTATCTGTCACCGCCAGAAAGAAAACGACTAGCCAAAACCCTGCAGCTAACGGAAAGACAGGTAGGAAGTGACGTCATTTTTTTTTCCAGTAATGCATGCGTCATTTATACCAAGTTTTGAAGATTAAAATTATCTTTGCACAGAAATTTTAAGGAACAGATTACATCTCACTGAATAAATAAGATATGTTTTCTGAATAATATAAAACGATTAAAGAGAGCTAAAATACGATGTAATATTTAAAAATATTTGAGTTTACGAATAATCCTTTGCAGTTGAGGTGTGCGTGTAACTACACTTTTCAAATTCGTAAGGCATTTGATTCACTGCTTGCTTTTCTCACCACGTATCATGTTGATTTTAACAAACCAGAATTAGCACAAAATTTATCGACATTGAAAATACCAGTCTCACTCTGTTTAGCAAGTGCCTCTTAGTGATTAGCAAGGCACTATGAATTTAAAACGCCCAATTTATGTTCGAAGTTCAATCGCTTTTTTAATTTGTGTCATAGTTTGAATTATATGACTCTTGTTGTGTATTATAATTGACAATAATTTACCAAGTACTCTTACTTTCGATAATGAAATTTTAAACAAACATTACATTGTTGACTTGTTTTTCAAAATAACCCCTTCAATCACTCATTGGGGAACTTCATCGTCTGTGAATTCTCGCAAGTACACGTGAAATGTCATACATTAGGTACCCCTCTCCGTAGATCTGTTTTGTTAGTCTTTAATTGACTCTGTGCCCGGACATATGAATGGTGACACTTTTGAATTGCACCAATTCAAGATAAAAGACCTGACATTTCCATGCTTACAAACAAAGAGCTTTCAAGATTATTGGGAAAAGTTTTGTTTAACTTACCGTTAAAATAAGATTTATAAAATTTAATCTGGGCAATACATTTCATTTTATCGATGAACATTTTTTCTGTATCAAGCTCCTGAGGAAATTAATAATCATAATGAACATTGGTAAAATGTTTAGTGATAAGAAAATTTTAAAGGTGTTTATCACGGGGTGGACTAAGTCATTATATTTTTTATACATGTACGCCGTCTCACGAGGAATATGCATGGATCAATGAAATAAAATAATTTTTT
>CAJDSM010029018.1:9896-20659 GCA_903981925.1 Ostrea lurida
ATAATTACTAATCATTATGTATGATAATTATCCTTGCTATTTTAGAGAAACTATAGTGCTCTCTACGTCTTCTCTCCTTCTCTTTTCTTCTCTCGTGCTCTTTCTCTCTCTCTGCTCTCTCTCTCTCTCTCTCTTCTCTCTCTGTTCTCGTCTCTGACCTCGCTGTGAGTCATGCAATTGTGATTGTAAATCAAGTGTAATGTATGTGATTCAAAGAAACAAAAAATTTTGTAAGGTGAGCATTTCATTTTATATTTATATACCATGTATATTTTTACTAGATGTATTACTCAGGGGGTAGGGAGGCGGGGAATGCCTCCCCCTCTGTCAAAAGTGAGGTGGGGGGCTAGGGTTCAAAAGTGTAGTGTTTTTTGCCTCTCGCTCACCCCCGGTTTTATATTACATCAAGTAACTTTCTCTCTCAAATTACACAATCAGACTTTCGAAGTCGAATTGCCCCCCCCCTCCCTAGTTTCAGATATAACATTAGAGGTTATGCTCCCCCCCCTCCCCCTCCACTCTCTCAGTGTTAAAGCTGTTCTCGTCTTTTGCTATATTTATGTTATTTATTATTTAGCCATTATCTACATAATTCTATGAGGTTGCCCCCCCCCCCCCACTTTCTGTGATTTTTTGAATTTTGCCAACCCCCCCCCCGCCCTTATCAAATACAGTCCCTTCGTACGCATGAATTTCCCATATTAGATTGTGCAGTCATATGTACATTTTTGAATCGTATCTTGGATATCATAAGTATCATATTAACATGATTGTCTGCGGTGTCAACTTACACTACAGCACAAGATAGCATTGATCAGATTCATTATTTCTGTCACACTGCAAATACTCGGCACCATACTCACGACGTACATTCCGTCAGATACATAAGACGACCATATATTCTCACTCGTTTCGACATTTTCCCTCTGCATTCGAAAATAATACTCTATCTGTGCAGCGGCGTGACAAAGTGTGGACTAGGTGCTGCATATACACGTGTGGAAGTGACAGTGTGTTCTGTTGCGGAGTACACTCGGGTTTATGGTGTTTCTTTGTTTTGGATTTATCTCAGAATTAACGACAGTATTTAACTCATATTTTTGGGTAAGTGACACATCTGACCTCAGGTCCGGGATAAGGCTTTGTCGAAATTTGCATTTGGTACGGGTGTTGTTTTTGGCGTAATGAAGTAATGTGAGCATTCGTTTGCACCAGTTCTTATTTTGCAAGAGAAGAACGTATTTTATTGTATCTTTGCTTATTCTCATCTATTGAGTATGTAATTGCTGAAACGGAATTCCGCCGTCGTGTTTTATACATTTACTGAACCCATGCTAATATGCAATTACTTGCAGCTTACATGCCACCGTTGCAAGAAAAGCTTACTTATTGGGTCATAGTCCGATCTAATATTAACCATTATTCAGATAACTATTATATATTGAATATATATAATAAGCATACTGTCAACTTTGAAGAGATGGCATTCAATGATTTAAAACCTGATTTCATTTTGCTTTCTCGATTCCCTATAGCATTTATCTCATCCGGAGGTGTGCACTGGTACGACGTATCAGCTACAAATCACAGTCAGGCTGTGAACCAATCACTATTTCGGGGTAATTACAGGTTAACCGAGAGAATCCGCTACCTGAAACGACAATGATGCGGATCACAGAGGGAATAAATGTTTCAGGTATTTTTAGGAGAATCAGCTCAGCTTTAACAAGCATACAGTCGCATGGACCTTTGAGTGCAAGTGCAGATCCATTAAACTGCATAAATGGGAAACTGCTGGAAATAAAAGATCATGTCATGAGTGAAAGTAAAGGCCAGTACTCGCTTCAAGGATCCTGATATATACCTGTTGAGAGGTCGTGGCAGGAAAACTTGCGCGCAAGAAGTTACCGCCCGACCGTCATCTTTCCGCCATCAAATCGTAAGTTAAGCATTTAATGTGGGGTAGATCACACGGTATCGGAACAAATTGTGTTCGTAGATAGGAAATATGAAAATGGCAAAGAAAATATATCTAATCTGTACTTGATGACAATCTATGGTGTAGTAATTATTCGGACAGTTTGCCGACGAGAAAACTACGTGATTTCAAAGAGTACAAATGCCCAGTGCACTGAACAGTGTAGTGCAGAATATCAGCAGAATCGAACATCCATTTCTATAACGTCCAGCTCAGAGCCCCAACCCAATAATTTTTGACGATGTTGGTGGAGAATGAAACGAGAGTTCAGCAGAAACGAGCGGCGAACTATAAGTAATGTCCGTCAAGCTGGAACATTTCCAGTTAGAGGGACATTTGGAATAAACATACAACTGTTTTACATTCAAAACTGTATGAATTCAACGATTGTGAGAGTGACTGAAAAACAAAGAAAGCATATCCACAAATACTAAGTAATTTTAAAAATAATTTTAATTTACTTAGTCAAAGTGAAGAGCGACGGTACTTTTATTAGATGGCGACCGCCATTTTTGGTTTTTTTTGTTTATTCGTTGTTACTAATACTTTTCGCGGCACGATCTATACCACGCACTTGGTTTTTTTTAGAAATATATAACATATACATTAAAACAAGATATGGCTTGTATTATTCGAGAGAGAAAAAACCCAATGGGGGGAAACAGCATTGAATTAAGGTATACTAGTCGCTGTGATTTTTCGGCGGCGGGTCTCATCATTTCCACCATACAGTCATATGTATTCAGTTAATTAAACTCACATCTTACAAAAGCGGTATCCACATATGAATGTTACCTGACGGCCCTCACTTGAACAGGGTGTGATCTATAGATGCGGACTTCCCCACATAGTGAAACGTCCCCAGAAGGCTGCCTATATAGTGAACTTCCCCAGGGAAGCTGTCTATATTAGTGAGCTTTCTCCCTAACCGCCAATAGTGAAGACTTTCCCTTACTGTTCGGACTTGGATTTTTTTTCAAATTTTCCTATCGACCTCCCCTACACATACACACAAACTTTTATAGAGACTGAGTTATTATTTCCCAGAAGAATTAAGTAATAAAACTTCCCGTCACAAAAGCTATACATTCGTTAGATGCTAATTTTAATTAATATCTTAGGGACTTTGATGTGATAACTCTTTCTATCCAGTCATCATCCTTCCTGAATTGAAAAGTGAGCTTGTCGAGAGAAAAATTGTATCTTTAGACTTCATTGCAGTTTATTATTTAAAAGCAAAGAAAGGATATGTCCTTACCAAGATGACTTATGATTGATCCATACACCATATTGCGATGAATTCAAATATAATTTACATTATAGATCTTCTCAGTCCCTGAGATACCACTGAGGATGGAGGGGTGCTAGTTCCTATATAAGACTTAGGGTATTCATCATTACCGGCGAGGGCTGCAAATTTAAGGCCTGTGCTCTGGCACTCAGGGACCTTTGAAGCAGTGAGGATCATTATCGTGTCATCCCTGCTGTTTTTGATACGATGGCCTGCGAGTTTTTCGGTATCATCCGAATGACCGGCCCTATATAGTGCTTCGTACGACACGCAAGGGTGATGACTGGGGACCGACACGTGTGTATTCAGTAACCCGGACACCCACGGAACATAGGTTGTTTCGGGCGTTTTGATCAGCTTGTGCATCGAGGAAAACTATTTACAAGCAAGTTGAGTTGCAGCAGGTCTTCAACAGTCACGTATGAAAATAACAGCATTGTGTGCAAAGTATCTGGGTCGTTAGAAGTTTTTGGATTCTGTAATTAGATTTTATCAAATTATTGTGAAATACAATAATATTAACTCACGGTAATACATGGTGTTTATAGACTCGTTTTCATAAATATAGTTTAACTGACAGTATATTATAAGATTAAACGCTTTATCTAATGTTCCGTTCATTGCAAATTAAAAGTATTAAGGTTCATTAACATGTGAGTTGCTAACTTGGTTCCGGTTAACTGAATGAAGTGTAGTTCCAAACAATCAGTATGAAAAAGGACTTATCATTTATGTAACGCACCAGAGACATACTTACCTCATGACTGGTTGTATGTTGATGTGTTAGGTATGACAAGAGTATTGTGGCAATGATTGGACTTAAACGAGAGACAAAACTTATGGACACCACCTGTAATAATATGAATCTCGTAGCCGGTTATGGGTTGAGTGGAGTTCTTGAAGAGAGCTATGTTGAAAAACATTTAGCAGACAAACGTTGTCATCTTGTATAAATTTGATCGAAAGCGCATCTGGCTGCACAAAATGAGGTAACCGTATATGATTATATATTATGAACCCTGGTCGAGGTTCTGCTGGTTGGACTGTTAGTCCCCGAGGGTCTCCACAGCCAGTTGCTATGTCACTATGTTACTAGCTTTTGAAATACAGGATATGATGACTTTAATTGCAATAGTAGAAATTAGAAATCATATCAAAATTAAGGATTACTCTTCCTCAAGACAAAGCTCTAGATCCTTCGAACGTATTTGGCGTCCAGTAATTTTGCACTACATACATTGTTCAACTTTTATGAAGTTTTAACTTTCATGGTGCGGATTTCCAACATTGTCGGTTTGAGCATCACTGAAGAGACATAATCTTGTCGGAATGGCATTGGCTCATTTCAAAATTGTACCGCTATACTGATTTGAATTCATGTTCCCTGGGGCGAGGCACTCTGCGTGGTGGACTGTTAGTCCCCGAGGTCTCTACAGCCAGTTCCTTGCACTATTGTTTACTTAAGTGGAAATACGGATATGTATTTAATTGCAATAGTAACATCTAGAAATCATATCCACAATTAAGACTTATACTAGCCTTCCAGGCATAACGCTGCAGCAGAATTCATTCTCTTAGGATGATATCGGTATGCATCTACTGACGGAACACCAAACACAAGAAAATATAGTTTGAAGAACTGAAATGTACTTGAGATATGAAGGTGATGTTAAGTATGCTAAAGAAGACAATTCAGAGTATGTATTACATATCTTTTCTACAGCTAATACAGAACCAACCAAACATTTAAACAACAAATGAGGGCCAGATGGTTCAAATTTGGCCCGAGTTACAAGTAATAAACAGAGAATGCTAAAGAAGTCTTCTTCTTATCGAATTGACATTGATACACAACGAAGAGAAAAGACGAAACATTAAGTTTAACATTCACTGGAGGACTTTTAAAAAATCTCTTTCCAGTGTCCTAGCGAACGACTCACGTGGAGAGCGTCAAGTTGGCATCTATAAACTCAGTTGTTACTTTGTACAGTGCTTACATAAGCATAACTTGTGTTTGTATTTTAAGAACCACAATTATCAATGGTTACAGTCAGTTCCCATCATGAACTTAATCATAAGTCAATGTTCTCTAAATGAAATCCCTGAATTTTCTTTGTGGCATCAAAGACAATAATAACAAATGCGGAAGTCTTCTTTCCCCCGACATTTTTTCTGATAAACTTGCACCTAATTTCAGGCTATGGCTTGTACAAAGGATTAACTTAGAATTTTCGTGCCGAGCCCAAGACGTACCTGCCTTCTTCTACCTTTGAAACAGAACATAATCTGAAAACATTATAAGTTCAAGGCTTCCATTCGAAATAAAACTGTACAAACAAGAACTAGCAATAATTTAGTGAGTAGGAATTCGAATAATATCAATTGTATTTCAAAAGTAAGCATTATGAATTACAAGCACTCTGTGTCAAATCAATTCCAATGGAAAATTTATGAAAGGACTTTGATCTACAATCAGACATCATACCTAAGCAATGTAAAGCAAAGATAACTAACAGTGATAAACTAGCAAGTCCCAAATAGAAATACAAGAACAAGAGTTAGGCAAACACGGAACGCTTTAGGACACACCAAGAGGGTGGGTCAGAGTCCTAGAAGAGTACAGCATCCCTTGTGACCGGCACACCCGTGTCCATGTCATTGATCAGCTAGAATGGAGCAATTGGTAGTCAAATCAGTTGTGAAGAACGGCTGAACAATTTGATAGTACGATACATGACATTTTGAAATGAAATACTATTTGTAAAAATGTGAAACAGTGTGTGCCAATAGGATATCCAGTTTGCATCATGGTGAGATGGAATGTGCATTATTAACACTTTGTTCGCTTAAAATTCTATGACTACAAACTATAGTTTGATAAGGTAAATCACATTCATGAGTACCAGCTATGCGTTTAGGAATGTGTGTGTTAGTCCCTCACTTTACAAATGTATACATAATGGCTTTTAGACCCTATCTAGGGTACCTTATTTTGATCGGTTGAAAGAACAACACAATAACAGAAGTAATTTCATATGCTTTTAAACGTCGCGGCGCTTAAGGGAGACTCGCGCCTCGTGAACGGGAGGTACGCACCGGCCACGGTCAACATCTATAAGCGTTAAAATGGTAGATAGTGAGTCTGTTCATTCGCCAAAAATCGCATTACACGTGAGAATCACGGGGCTTTCGGATAGATCTTAAAACGGAGTCCCTCACACAAAAGAACCCTCAGTGCTAAGCCATGAGTACTACAGTATAGATATAAAAGTGCAGGACCCTTACACCAGCAATGGTGACGTCTTCAAAATAATGAGTGAAATTTTGCTCGACCGACGAATCACAAATATTCAAATCAATTCAATTTATATCTGTTGTGAAGCCGCGTTTGATCTAGGTAAAAGATAGAATTACATGTTAATTCAGAACAACTGAGAATTAATATTCTATCAGGTAGCACAATTATATATTCCAAAACTGCCAAACGGCAATCCATCTCTTCTTCCAAACAAATGTGGTAGTGTTTTAATTGGAATAGGAGGCATAGACAAAAGCAAGTAGGGACGGGGGGACTTGCCTCCCCCTCTGTCACAAGTGGGGGTGGGGGGCAAAAGTATGATTTCTGCACAATTACACACAATTTAGAAGTGTGCCCCCACTTTCAGTAATAAATAGAGGTCCCCCCACCACTTTCACAGTTCAAATGACCTTTTTATTTTTATTTTTTTTTCAAAATCAGTCCTACGCCTCTGATACTTTCCATATTGTATATTTAATAATATGTACATTTTATCTGGAATAATATATCATAACAGACATGTTCAGGTCTGCTCAGTACACTACACCACATTGCATTGTATCAGATCTCCTTGATTCATGTAAACTGCAAAACTCGGACACCACTCAAGCATTGCAATATAAGCGAAAAAATATTCCACTCGGGACATTCTCTATGATTTTGGAAAACATACTCATTGGCACGGGACCAAGTGTGTGGCAGCTAGCTATAGTGGAGTACCAGTGTTTCTGTCGAGATTACAAATGAGAGTTTATTATTTGTTTCTTGTTTATCAGACATAAAGGAGAGTCTAACATCATTTTGTAAAGTGCACACCTCACGGGTCCGGTATATAGCTTTTTTCGTATTTGTCGATTTGCGTACGGTTTTTTGGCGAGTATATGCTATGTACATTTACATATGCACCAGGGATTTTGCAAGAACTGATTGTGAACAAGAAGCTATATAATTTTATGTTCTTTGCTTTATTCCTTCTATTAGTATGCAATTGCTGAAACGATTCCGCGTTCGCAGATTTTTTACATCGTTACTGGCATGCTAGTTGCCAAATACTTGCAGCGGTACATGCAACGTATGCAAGTAAAAGCTTTCTTTCTTGTGCAGATTTCTTCTAAAATTACATGTATCTAACTTTTCAATAATATTCTATTGATGTACAATAAGTATACTGTAATTTTGAGCAATGCATAATGTTTTAAAACGTTATTTCATTTGTTTCTCATTTGGTGTCAGTAAACATCTATAGTTTGCTAGATAGATTCTGCAAAGCACCACTCATCAAACTCCGGCTCTTAGGTTATTTGCCAAACCGCTCATACTTAGTTGTGATAATTTATTGCTTTATAACCGGGAAGTTTGTTGAAAGAACCACGATCTGATACCAAGGGGGGTATATAAGGCGATATAGACAACTTTTTTTCGCTACGTCTTCATCACATCATTATAAGCTCACCCCTTGTGCGGTATACTCACAGCTCGTATAGTACACGTACATCTCCGATAGCATATTCTATGGGAATAACATTTTATAATCCTATGCAAGTGCCATAAAATACAATATAAATACCTGTACGGTCTGGTAGAAAATCCTACAATTTTGAAAAATAGATTTAGAATAAAAGCTGTGTACATCTGTACATTCAATGTACGCATGTTGCAGTAAACTGTCCAAATATGGAATATAAACTTGCAGAAATATGTTATCACTATAGATTGATTGAAATAGCATAGCAAATGGCAAAGAATTTATACCCGTACATTTTCTACTTCGCTTCAAGCAAACGAACAATTACACGAAATATGCACATGACATCATGTACATGAGATGCATGCTCGCCTTAGAGAAAACACGCACCAAATGCTGCGGACGACAATTTACTCGGGAATGCGCGAATAAATATCTGTAAAGGACCCGGTATATACGGTACACGGTGTCGAAAGAATGATTTTCCAAGTAGTGGCAAATACCTTTATTATCCTAATCCATGAAAGAAACGAACGATAAACTCCACTTGTATCCTTACATGCAGAAAACACGTGTGTCATTTTTCATTGTAACCCAACCTTAGTCCGTGCCGAGATCAAAATCTTCAATCAGGGGGAATGTATCAAGAGAAATATGTTACATGTTGTTAGTGTGCATACATGGGTATTTTAGGTAGAAAATACACAATCTTGCAGAGTTTGTAGAAGCAGGAAGTCTATTAGGGATAACATTTAAAATTGCACATGTTTATTCATACATTTCGTATACTCATTCATCAAGAGAGAAGAGAGAGAGAGAGACGAGATGCAAGGAGAGAGAGAGAGAGAGAGAGAGAAGAGAGAGAAGAGAGCAGAGAGAGAGAGAGAGAGAGAGAAGAGAGAAGAGAGTCTTCAAATATACTGGTTGTAAATTTGCAAAAGAAAGCTAACCAAACATTACACTAAGGGTAATATACGATTTTATAAAGTTTTGGATTGGCAATAATGCAATACTTAGCAGAAACCTATATTATCGATGCAAGAGTTGCATTTTGAGTGTTTTATTTGAATCATCATAATAAGAAAAACAAAAATATTTTGTTACGACCTCAAAACATGATCAGATGTAAAATCTAATTTGAGAATTAATGGAAGTGCGAATATTATTTTAAATCATATGTATGATAATTGCCAGCACTTGTCTATTTAGAATAAAACACTGCAAGTAGTCTCTCTCGCTCTCCTTTATCTCTTCTTTCTTCTTTCTCGTGCTTTGCTCTCTCTCTCTCTCTTCTTCTCCTCTCTCTCTCTCTCTCTCTCTTCTCTCTCTCTCTTCTTCTCTCTCTACTCTCTTCTCTCTCACGCTTCTAGTCGGAATCGTACATTGCAATGTGTATTGTCTAGAAATGATATTTATTGCTGATAAGTTCTCCACAAGAAACAAAAATTTGTTGTGAAATCCGATATCTTCATTAGCTTTAAAATAATTAACTCGTAATAATGTTCCTTCACGACATCAGGGATTTATACTCATGAGGCATGACTAGGGAGAGCCGGAGGTGAGCTTGCCTTATCGCCACCTCTGCTCAACAAGCTAAAGGACGCGGTGGAAGGGGCAAAAGTGAGTGGGTTATGTCAAGGCAATACACACACATTAGGTAAGATGGTGCCCCCACGTTTCCAGTATACTGAAATAAAGACGTGCCCACCACCCACTATCACAGTCTAAATGACCTATTGTTAGTGTTCTTTGTTATTTTTATTCAAAATCAGTCCTACGCCTCTGATTAACTTTACCATATTGTATATTCCCTAATAATATGTACTTTTATCTGGACATAATATACATATACAGAATGTTCTGGTGTCAGTAACTAAACCACATGCTGTCAAGATTCCCTGATTTCTTCTGTTAAACTGCAAAACTCGGAACCACTCAACATTCAATATGGAAAAATTATTCCACTCTGGACATTCTCTATGATTGAAAACATACTCATTGGCCAGGGACAAGTGGTGGCAGTCTTATAGTGGAGTGACAGTGTTTCTGCTCGAGATTACAAAGAGAGTTTATTATTTGTTTCTGATTATATCAGATAAAGGCAGGTCTAAATATATTGTAAAAGTCGAGCACCTACGCGGTCCGGTATTAGCTTTTCGTATTTGTCACTTGGTACGGTTTTTTTGGCGAGTATGCTATGTACATCTTAGCATATTGCAACGAACCAGGATTTGCAAGAACTGATCTGTGAACAAGAAGCTATATATTTTTATTTCTTTGCTTTATTCCTTCCTATTAGTATGACAATTAAAGCTATAACGATTCCGTTCGCGATTTTTTACATGTTACTGGCATAGGCTAGTTGCAAATACTTGCAGGGTACTATCACGTATGCAAGAAAAGCTTTTCTTTTTGTGCATTTCCTTCTAAATTACAGTATCTAACTTTTCAATAATTTCTATTGATGTACAATAAAGTAAATATCTGTAATTTTGAAGCAATGCATAATGTTTAAATACGTTATTTCAATTTGTTTCTCATACCCTAACATTACTATCGGAGGCTGCTGCAATGGTCGAGTTCAGGCTAGCAAAATCACTATCCAGTGTGGACAATCACGTTTTGCGGGTATATCAGAGTGAAGAGAAATTCGGCGTAAACTGAAAAATATATGGGGGGATTAAGATGAAATGTTTAGGTATTTAAGAAATTCATGTCAGCTTTAACTTTT
>CAJDSM010029018.1:23385-34471 GCA_903981925.1 Ostrea lurida
CATACATGCGGGTATATAAATCCAGACATTAGAATGGATTTGAGTTAAAGTAAGATATAACACGGGGGTTAATCTCGAAACTCAGAACGGAATGTTCTGCTATATTTTCGCGTGATGAGAGCTTCCTGTTATGAACAGCGGGAAATTTAATCGTCGCTTCAAAAGGTAGGTTACCACATTTCAGAAAGTTTTTCGTAAATGAATGTTCTAACTATTGGCCGATTACAAATATTGTAAATAAATCGCTTTATTTAATGTGTAAAAAACGATCGACGCACCGCTAGTCGATGAATATTTTGAAATATGTTAAGAAAAACATACCTTCAGAGGTTGTTTTACAATACAAGACGCGATTGCTTGTGAAAATGATGCCTTTTTAATCATAATGATAAAATCTAAGCGTACTATATACGTTAATGTAATCAAATAACCCCTGTGATGAAAAATCGTCAAAAATAGAGTCAGGTTCTGATGAACGGGATTTGTTCTGATTGACGGAATTGTCATCCCTTGTATTTTTGATGAAAAAGATACTTGCACAACAGCACTCACAAGTGAGAATCATTGGAAACATTGAGAATTATAAAGCACTAGCTATCTTATAGAACATTCTTACACTGCATCACATTCCCCTTTTTTTCAAATAAAGTCTTGGTATTTATGACAAACTTACTGAAATGTGGTAACCTACCTTTCGAGATTACCCACCGTGATTAAGTCATTAACTGAATTAATTGTAGGTATGTTCAAGCTTTTTTGTCAAGTCAACTGATCGGAAAGAGAGGAAACTTTTGGATAGGATACAAGGAAAAAATGTCTAATGATAGCGTAACGATGTGGAATAGTGGGCACATTGTTGACTTTCGATTTGGTGATGTTCTTGGTAAGAAAAATAAAGAACTTAGATTCATTGAAATGATAATGCATATCTCTTGTCAATGTTGATTTCTGTAATAAGATGATTCATTCTTGATGTTCTATCGATGAGACTTGTAATTGCCAGATTCAACCTCATTTGGCTTGGCTGAAGGATGTGCTGCCATGACTACAACAGTGCCTGCTGGGATATGGTCCTTCAAAAACTGTACAACGAAACAGAATTACATCTGCGAGAAATTACGGGATGGATATACCACAACTACAATTCCTACGCCTACAACCCCACCCTTAATATGTCCAAGTGATTGGTTTACTATCGATAACAACTGCTTTAAGGTAGATATTTGGCATGCATAATTATCTTTTCAAATGATTGCTTAAAATATAAATCAAGTGTTAGTAATTTTATTTATGTTACAAAAGCCAGAACCGAATATTTCAAAAGATCTTTTATCATTTCGGCAGCAATTTTATGGAATTCATTGCCAGATTTTATTAGGGAATGTAGAACTTTGACTTCTTTTAGATCAGCATACCTTAAACATTATTTTGATACTCGATAATACTCAAGCTAGTTCTTATCTGTATATAGAATATCTGTGATAATTTCATGTTGTTGTGGTGTATGATTTATATGTATATATGTTTAAAGACAGGACCACAATGTAAACTAGTTTTTATAAACTAATTGTGCAATCCTGTTTAAATAAAGGTCATTATTATTATCACATACTGTACCAATTTTGATGCACCAGATGCGGCCATTCGACAAATATGTTCTTCGTGATGCTCAAACCGAAATATTGGAAATCCAAACATGAAAGTAAAAACTTTATAAAAAGTGAACAATGTTAGTGCAAAGACTGAACCAAATACTTCGAAGGATCAGAGCTATGCTGAGGGAGATAATCCTTAATTTTGAATATGAATTTGCAATTAAGTACATATCCGTATTTCAAGCTAGTAACATAAGTACATAGCAACTGGGCTGTAGAGACCTCGGGAACTAACAGATCCAGCAGAGGCCTGACCCAGGGGTCATAAAATTAAAGTTATTTCTTAGTGTCATTAGTAAAGACAGAGAATCGTTGTATGTGTAGGTATTTGGAGATAAATTAAGCTGGACAAGAGCGAGAGCCTATTGTCGAGGAATCGGGGCGGATCTAGCTAGCCTTCATTCAGATGGAGAATCCAGACGACTTGCAACGATAACTCGTGGGTAAACAACAGCAGAATCTGTATTTGATTGATAAATGGTCATTTTATGATAACATTGGTAATAAAAATAATGAATATGATTGAAATATTGTCTATGTCACTTTCGTCTTCAAATTCAAAATTTTGAAATTCTGAGGTTTTGTACATATTTAGTAAGGAATCTAACGGTCACTCATTATTAATCATTTCCAATGAATTTCTTTCTCGATGTTCACATCTCAAAAAAGGTTTGAATCCTTTGTTTTAATCATATTTAGGGTAACTTCTAATGATTTCTGGCTTGGACTCAATGACAGGGAATACGAAGGAGGTACGACAAACACTTTTAAGCATATCCATTTGTATAACATGTATGATATTGTACTGTAATGGTATTCAAGCTGTGGGTTTTTATGCTGTCTTTCAAATTTAATCAGGATAGTATTCCTGAACAATATTTAAAATCTATAAAACAGGGTTTAGGTCAGAGTGGTTTCGTATTTCATTTCGAAATGAATCGTTGATAACTTCAAGTAAATTTTAAATCACAGAAATCAAATCATATTGGATATTTACTTAATTATGACTCTACTGGCAGACTGACAACTACATTATATCAACGTGATGACTTTGACTTTGTAATCGTCAACTTTCCTTTCTATGTAGTAATTAATGTACCACTATCACCTGCTTATGTGTGTATTTCTCTCAGTTGATTCGATACGCAGGGCATGCCATGCGTATGATGATTTTTTAAGCGAGCCAATACTACCAAAAGTTGATGTTGCAGGGTATAACGAATCTCGTTTAAAGTCATCATTCGCAAATTCTACGGTCGCTATAATGCCTCTGTCTGCGAAAACAAATTATCACTAAGTCATATGTTGACTGTTGTTTCATACTTTTTGTTAGACTGTCATTTTCGTACTAGATTGACGAGGGTCATCCGTTTACTTTGTTTCGACTAATGGCCTCAAGCGGGTGTGACCGGTCAGCAGAAGATGCTTACTCATTCATGGCACCTGATCCTGCCTTCGCTTTGTGCGGAGGGTGCCGTGTTGTCCTCACACTCGATTTGTATGTTCTTTTGAGACCTATGATTACGGTTAATTACATGTTACTTCGTCATTTTATATCAACATCAAAGCGTATGAATTTTCAACACGACCATTCCTCACGATTAATCAAGGCTATCTTTTGACATCATGCACAATTGTTTATTCAACAATAATGGAAAAGGGAAATATTTATATCTAGTGATCAGTCAAATAATTCCTTTGTTAAACATCACACTATTTCTACACGCAAGTACTCTAAAGGTGATATCATAATGATGCTAGCGTTCATGATATCTTCATAGTCCTTTGTCACTAGGTCTTCCAACAGGTCATTGGAAATCTCATGGGCACAATTTGTGCTCCTTTGTTAACTGGTCTGTTTTTTATGTTTTTCGAATCAGAATTTATTCAGACGGTTCAACAGGCGAAGAAAAAAAATCTAGCTGGGGCCTTTAAATAGACAATTAGATATGTATATGTTGAGGTCGTTTAATATGTTGATAATTATTTTCATTCATATGTCGATTCAATATATCCCATGAACTCGAAATAATAATTGTGCGTCACAGAGTCTTCCACATCTGCCTCGTATTTAGATATCCTATTGAACATAAACATTAACCGAAAACTGAAAATTCAGCTTTATGACAAACAAGATGATCTCAGCCTCTCCGTCATCAACTTCCCATATCTATGTACATGTAGCAACATTCCATTATCACCTACTCATGCTGTTTATGTATATAAACGGATTTGATACGCAAGATCTTGTTCTCCATGTGATCTTTTTTTTTAATCGAGGCGGGCCACTGACCAACAAGTTAATAATTCAGGGGTTTCAACAATGTTGTTTAACGTCAACATTTAGCAAATTAATATACGGTCGTTATAACGATTTACTTTGCCAATAAAAACTGCCATTCGGTTGAATGATGGTTAAACTTTGTTTATTTTACGACAATCAACAAACAAGTTCTACAACTTATATCAATGCTTCTTGTCGTCTCGGATTTTGGCGTGAAAGGGTCATTAATGTGAGAGGAAACTCGGAGGAATTCCACATGTCTGAGCGGGCGACCATCGTACCCCTCATATACAATCACTGCCGATCACGAGGATCGAACTCGGGTCGCAGCGGTGAGAAGCAAGTACGTTAATCACTAAGCTACCCGGTCGAATTCTGTCTGACTTGTTTCATACCAATTGTTCGACCGATCTTTATACATTTATTTTGACTACGGATTATCCGTTTACCTGATCAAGATAAAAGGCTCATGGCGGATGCGAGCTGGTGACAAGGGACTTGCTCCTCCCAGACGCAAGCGGTCTGATCCCACTCAGGAGTCCGTATTCGCCCAATTCTCAATTCGTGTTTTGTATAGGATTGATGAGATTGATCAGTGTTCGTTATCTTCACTTTTTCATACATGTTCTTTCAATTTGATAATGAACAAGTTTTGATACAGGTTGGAGATGGTCGGATGGCACGCCATTAGATTATTCAAAATGGTTGAGTTCCCAACCAGATAACTGGCAGGGTCATGAAAATTGTGGCACATTCAAGCGTTCCAGTAGAGGGTTTAACGATCGTTTCTGTGCGGTGAAACTTCCATTCATTTGCAAAGTGAAAAAAGGTTTGTAATCTTTGTTTTTCATTTGAATATCACTAATAACATAGTCCGTTTCTGAAAAGTACATAATTAGGGCATAATTAGGCTACCAAACAATTTGCAGAAATTGAGTTGTTTTCAAATTTCAGTTCTTAAGTGACTATGTGTATGTCCAATTTCCTATGATTACTTGTAATGTAACGTCATACTGTAGAGGACTTTAGTTTCGCGGGGCTAAAACGTTGCGATTTTTATCTTTTGGTATTTCGTTATAGTTTATTGTTTGGGAATAGTAAATAGACTAAGCCAGAATAACATCCCCAAATACTTTTAAAAGCACTTTGCGATTATTTTATTTTCGCGATCGTTAATGCAATCGCGAATATGTAAAACCCACGCGAATGTTTCTCCTTTTACAGTAAATGAAGCATTTTTTTTATTTGTGGTGGTTCTGAATTTAAGAGGAATATAGAATTGTGTTCCTTGTAGAGCTTAATTATCTCTAAATAGAAATGAGTTGTGCACCAGGTGCAAATTATCACTAAGTCAATGTTGACTGATTTGTTTCATACACTTTGTTGGACTGTCATTTTCCTACTAGATTTGACAACGGGTAATCCCGTTTACCTTATTTCGACTAAGAACTCACGGTGGGTGTGACCGGTCAGTAGAGGATGCTTACTCCTCCTGCATATAGGATCCATGTTGCCCTACACTCGACTTTATATATTAGAATTATGATTACGTTTATCACGATGTTAACTTTGCCTATTTATAAACAAACGTATTTTTGACGTAGGATGGGGTAATAAGCTAAATCTGCCAATGTGAGACATGCATTTTATGACTTTAATGATTAAACGATAGAATAAAAAGTATATACATATTCAAAAACTAAATGCCTACATATTTGTTATATTAATTCCATATAGTTTCTAATTTATTTATTTCTTCAAAAGATATTTAGGTTTGTCTGTCATGTTCAATGGCCCACGCTTTTTATTAAAAATTTGAATATTTTGAATCAGCGATATACATTTAGAAAATACAGTTTCATTTTCTGGAGGATATTTACAATAGTAAAGGGCATTTAAATTTCCCCTTTTAGTTTATACATATATATGTGAAGTTCTTTAGAAGCATTCATTGATCCAAGCATGAACAATGATTACTACTAAGTAGGATGTTTTCCTCCTAAACACTTATATATCTTGCTATAAATTTTGAAAATGATCTTGCAATTCTTATAAATACAAATTAGTGACTACAGACATATTTCTACGACATTGTTATGATTGATTGATTATTTACTATTTTACGTCCCACTCGAGAATATTTTATTCATGTGGAGATGTCACCATTGCCGGTGAAGGGCTGCAAATGTAAACCTATGCGCGGTATTTAGGGCCTCTGAGCAGGGAGGGATCTTTATTGTGCCACACCTGCTGTGACACGGAACCTCGGTTTTTCCGGTCTCATCCGAATGACCACCCCATTTAGTCGCCTCTTACGACACGCAAGGGGATGCTGGGGACCTATTCTAACCCGGACCCCACGGGTTGCCATTGTTATATGAATACGCAGATGAATGTCTATAGCAATGTTGACCACGCTACAAATGATATATCCTTTGACTTCTCGGGCTTCATAACGGATTTTAATGCTACGAATTCTTCCAGGTGGTGTTATAACAGACCAATTTCAACTTCCGGAAGTGGGTAAGTCAGTTTCATGTTCATCATTATAATACATAGACCGTGTCCAAAGCGCACTACTTTAGTTAAACGGTGAACGAACGCTGAACGATAGGGGAACGAAAGCAGAACAGTTATCGGTGATAAGTTAACGGATCTTATCGTTACCGGAAAGCGTGAAGATAAAGGACGAAAGCGTTGTTTCGGGAACGAATCATTTTGTATGTTTTTAGGACTATGATTGCATTTAATACTTTGTTACTTCGCCATTTTATATTTTGGACCAAGATGACATCAAACAGTTTGCCCTCGATTCAAATTATGCCTTTCTGACTCATTTGGTAATTTTTACATATGCATGAAAAAGTGATAAAGAACAGTGATTTACCAAGATCATATCTGCTGTCTGATTTCTTGATCGAGACAATGGGTTTACGGCGGGTGTGACCGGTCGACGGGGAATGCTTAATCCTCCTAAACACCTGATCTCATCTCTGGCGTTTCCAGGGATTCGTGTTTGCCCAACTCTTGTTTTGTATTATATTTAGGAGTTGCAAGATTGATCACTGTTTGTTATGTTAGTATTTTTATTCTAATTTTCCAATACTTTCAAAGCATCCATTGTAAGAGATAAACTAATGGAAAATAAGTACATGTATTTGATTTAAAATTTTGTTGGACGACCACCAAGCAGCCGATTCTGGAAAACATTTTTTTTTTCAACAACAAATTTATTTTGTCTTCTTCAACCCGACCAAGCACCATATAGATTTACAACAACGTGATACTGCTGTAAGCAACTTCTGAATGACAATACGGAAACAAATGGTATGCTGTATACGAATGTTGCATCGAGAATGAAAAGTTTTGGATTAAAATGGAACGATTTGGTGTGTTCACAAACGGAATTTTGAACGATTGGGAACGAAACGATTCTAATCGAGAACAGAACAGTAACTTAACGATCCGTTTGGTGTACTACGCTTTAGGATCTTTATTTAAAGTGTCTAGATACTATTGCTTTAAGAACTGCTATCCTACGATACTCGTATTTTTAAATTTCTAGGAATCCTTGGAACGTCATATTTAAAATTTTAAAGCTGTCAAATTTATAATCATTATTTATCCTATATCAAGCACTTTCCCTCAGTGTATCTTCTATGCAGAATAAAATTTCACTTTCTTCTGAGACCTGCATAACTGAAGGTTGTCACACTGGGATGTACATATATATAGAAATATGTATTTTGATGAAAGAGCTGACTGGGGCTAATACATTCAATTAAGAATATTGAAGACTGGAATCCGTACACTTGGACCCACAGCTTTAAATTTTGTTATGCATGTTTGCTTTTAACTTCTTTGATCAAATATATGTTCTTTTACAGAAAAATGTGAAGATGGTGACTTTGTACGCTTTAACGGTTCTTGCTATAAAGTAAATAAAACAAAAACAAGTTTCTACCAAGCTCAGAGATTCTGTAGACAAAACGGTGCGGAATTAGCGAGCATTCACAGCCAACGAGAAAACACACTCCTAGCAGACGTAATTATCATTTATAACAAAGTGATGTTTATTGTAGATATTGATGTTGTATTCCTAACCCGCATTAATGTTTCTTGTACTTCTTTGGTATTCTATATTAGACAAATTCGAATAACATTGAATACATAAATTTGAAAAATGCATGAAGTGCCACAATATTGCAAAAGAATGGTAATATTAGTGTTTTATACTATGTTTCAATATTGATTATCAGAGACTTATAAGTCATTGTTGTGATTTACAAATTTAAGCTAAAGAGAGACAGCGTAGGAATAGTTGTCTGATACGAAAGGATTTTACGTTGTGTTTTCTTACAGATTTCTTGGGAAGATGTATGGATTGGTTTAGTAAGATCACAGAATAATAGGTAGGTTAACAAAATTCGTCTTGAAACCTGACGTACCTTCAATATTTGACAACTTTTCAGATATATGATGTTAGCAATCATGCTTCCATTGTGCATTTGTCAGATTTCCCTTGTTGTCTGGTGTGTTTCTTCAATCATATAAAAACGATTGATTGTTTATCATAAACGCATAATCATAGTCAAAATATGTTTAAAGTAGTCTATACTTATGAATACTGTAGTCGATACTTTCATTGTAGACAACGTTAAATGCAAGCTCATTAGCGGGTTTGTACGAAGGCAATTGAATGCGCGTGCATATGGTAATTATTCATAAAGTTACATGTATCAGTCTTGATGCTCTTGCAGTTGAAATCTCTTAATTTTACGTTTGAATGATGCTGCTGGTGTTGTTACGATACATGTTTATTGCAAGAAGAGTGCTACCGAAGAAATTTAGTGATCCACCATACAAAATGTACTTTCATACTAAAACCATTTTCTTCTGTACATCTCAAACAGATTTACATGGACTGATGGTACCCCAGTGGACTTCACATTATGGGCTCGTAATGAACCAAATGATCACCTGGGATTGGAAAGTTGTGCTCATCTTAAAAAGGGTATTTCTTACACATACAACACCAAATCTAAGAATAAATTGGCAACGTTAACAATGTGTTAAACGTAATCATGGTCCCAAATAACATATATACAAAGTCGAGTGTAGGGCCACACGGACCTCCGACAAAAGCGAAGACCATATAAATGTAGCACTTCTTAGCATATGGTACAGACACTTGATACGTATTGCACAATTAACTACTAATTTATGTTGTTAGAAGCAAACGTTTTGAAGGTATGAATGGTGTGATCACTGTAGTATAAATTCTACAGGTATTGATGTAGAAACTATAAATATTATTCCACATAAAATTAAAACACAACTGCTTTGGAGATGATTTGAGCAATTTTCCTTGTTTAATGCTTAGAATCATTCAGTTCATGAGCCCAAATGTATGTTAAGACTTATATGAAAACTAATTAGTTGGATATCACAAAATGCTTTTCGGACATGCGGGTGTGACCAGTCAGCAGAGGATGTTTACTCCTCCATGGCACCTGATCCTACCTTCGATTTTGTCGGAGGTCCGTGTTGCCCTACACTCGATTTTGTATATGTTTTTCAGATAATTATGTCGTATTCGAAGAAAACGTTACTGTTCTTTTCAAAGTTACGAATAGGTTTATTGGAGATCTAAACTTCGATTCCACAAGTTGCACCCACCCCCCCCCCCCATTATATTTTTCCTATTCATCCAAACCTTTTAATTCCCAACTGTAAAATGCCTGGATAAAGACCATCTTATTAAAAAAAATCTTTCTCCAAGTTATTTTTCTTTCTACCATAGTCATACTGGAAATGTCATGATTTTGAGTCCTTTCTTAACATAGATCAAAAAACACAAGACACTGATTTTCGTTTTTAAAAATCACGGGTATATTTGTTCAAAAGCAGAAAGCAAATATATCTATCATAATGACGATTTAAAAAAGATAGAGCAATGGCGAAATTAATGATGGAAGGTTAGTAGCAATGAAATAGTGAAGAAGAAATTTCGGTAATACTGTTAGTGGGTCGAGAACGTGAAACACAAGAACATCGATTTATCAATTAAAACAAGATTGGTATTACAGTTCCAATGAGCTACCATTGAGTCAAATGCTGTCTGATATGTTTCATAGCCATTGTTGAGCCGTTATTTTCACCCACTGATTTGACTACGGGTGGTTCCGTTTACCGGATCAAGACTATGGGCTCACGGCGGGTGTGACCGGTCAACAGGGGGTGCTTACTTCTCATAGGCACCGGATCCCACCTCTGGTGTGTCCAGGGGTCTGTGTTTGCCCAACTCTTGTTTTGTATTCTATTTAAGACTTACGAGATTTATCACTGTTCGTTATCTTTGCCTTTACTATATAATATATAAATCTTCGAGTTACTAAAAGCACTAACAACCCCCCACTCCGAATTGTTAACTGTTAGATATTAGATATGTTACATAAGTTTTCTTCTTTGTGTGAAAATGCACATCCTTTGACTCCCCCAATCTTTGCTGGATGTTTTAGCTCTTTTGTTTAATGTTTACATACTTTGTCAGCACCACAATTGCTTGGGAAAGAGCCAGAAATCTTTAACATTTCAAAAAGAGCATACAGACTATCTCATTATAACCATCAATAACCATGATGTCAGTTGTTATTGATCAATTCAATAAATCGATTATCATATTATACTATTGATATACCTGTGTCATTCTACAAATTGCTGCTTAAATTTTCAAATTCAATATCCATTAAGGTAAATCATGTTTGCTATTTAGGACTTACGAGATTTATTATTGTTCGTTATCTGTGCTTTTACATGTTTGCAATTGAACTTCTGGTATCATTTAGGTGGACCGTGGAACGATATGAATTGTGGAATGAAATTAAAAGGATTCATCTGCAAGAAACGTAAAGCAGGCGATACTGAACCTAACTCTTCTGTGGTTATCAAAGGGGGGTGCCCACCGCAGTATATTCCATCGCCATTTAGTTAGTAATTATGTATCAACATTACAAATATCAGAGAAATATCGACGGTTGAATTGATAATCTGTAGGATTTTCAATATATTTTCTTTTCAGCAAATGTAGGAAGTTGGTGTTTTCATTATAAATTTATATTTGCAGATAGTAGATGCTATAAGTTAG
>CAJDSM010029019.1:0-11012 GCA_903981925.1 Ostrea lurida
GAGACCGGAAACGAACGTAACTATCAATCAGCACCACGTGCTGTAACACGTTTCAATATCTTCCTATAAAGTCTCTAACCCATTATTATCGGAACGTGACATTCTCCAATGAAAGATAATATACATGGCAACCATATTAGATGTCAACAAAATATATGATTTCTAAATTCACCACTTCAATTGGATAATTGCGGGCACCATCAAACAATAATATAAAGAGAACCAAACTAGCCCAATTGAATATGGAACGCAAATAGTGCGATTTTAAGAGAAACCCACAGCGTTATCCATAATCTCCGAACTTGACTGCGGATACAATGGCAGGGACTGACGGGACCTATCACTTGATGGACTTCTGTTCAGATATACATGAGTATTCGCGTTTTAACTGAACTTACGTTATCTACGGCATAGGTCTGACTAAGTTTGATTGTACATCGCCGTTGGACCCTCCTGAGTGCATAGCTGAGGCTCTTTTCTTCATAATGAAATAGTTCGTTTTTAAGAATTAGCCACACTTCTAACAGCGAGGCTCTTATGAGTCAGCGCATTTCCATTCGTGTTGTTTTGCATAGGATTTATATTCCTAATCACTTTCAGATTAAACTAATTACTGGTCCAGACTCTGTTCTAGCAATCAATTTCAGTCACCAAGAAAGCTTGAGGTTGTTTGCTATACCTGCATGCTCCTAACCT
Organism: Ostrea lurida; assembly: GCA_903981925.1. Classification (NCBI taxonomy): domain Eukaryota; kingdom Metazoa; phylum Mollusca; class Bivalvia; order Ostreida; family Ostreidae; genus Ostrea; species Ostrea lurida. The sequence continues at coordinate 697 of CAJDSM010029019.1, forward strand.
TAATATTGACGATGCCTTCGTTCTTTTTCGGCTCTGTTTTGAATTAGTTTCTAATATCCCTTAACACATACCCTCAGAGGGTCCTTGAGGCATGCTGCTCCTACTATCCCTCCCTGTAACTTATGGCTCTGGCCCGGCTCACGGTGCTTCTGTGTTTCGTATATAAACTGTTTGCTACTCTATCTACTAAACTGCCGAGGCTTCTTAAAAGAGCCTGCCGGGCCCCCTTTGACTGCTTCCTGTCCGTTGTTCTATACTTAGTTTTTTATCTGACATGACGTAGGCTTCTATAGCTCTTCGCGCTCTTGGCCCTGTCTAATCTTGCTTCTGTCTAAACTGTATGACCTCGGGCTTCAGGCCTTCTGATTTTGCACTCTCCCCTCATCTCGGTTTAACGACTTTCGATTTTTCATCTGGAAGTTAAGGCATTGTAGCTTTGGGCCCGGAGTCGTCCCTGTTGCGTTGCTCCTCTGCTTCATTCTCTATGAGCATATTATCCGGAGGAGACCATTTATGTCTGTTGTCATATATTAATACTGATCCTCTTTGAGACGTGTCTAAATACGTGGGCTGGGCCTCTCAGTTTGGGCTTCTATCAAACCAGAACCGCGCAGCCAAATTGTCGCCTGTACGAGTTTAGAAATACAAAGAAACCCAAGTCCAGTAAGATATAAAAAATTAGCCAAAGGCTCACAACAGAGCCTAGCCAGTTAAGATTAGAAACTTACATGAGGCCACTAAGGGTGCACCAGTATCTTTGAAGTTCTGTAGATGCTCATAGCTCAGTAAAGATTAGGAACTACATCAAAAGCACAGTCAGCAATGCCAGTAAAGCTCTATTATTAGAGGCGATGAAGCCCACATGCTCTAGGTAACTTAGTCTTGCAACATTTTCTGAGACTTGACTGGCTTTTGGCTGAGGATTGTGATCATAGTTCTTCTCAATATTGTAACAGTTGGGTCTCTGGCTCTGCTTTGATTTTTCCTAACTTCTGGCTTGGTCTTCGTTTGATTTCTAACTTTACTTGCCTTGGCTTTGCGTGTTATCGAATGTATCCTATACCTAGGACAATGTGTGCACTGGCATTGGCTCTGCTGTCCTTCCTAACTTATCTCGGAGATGGCTACCGTTTATTTCTAACGTGTACTAAGGCTTGGCATCTGTTTCTAAACTTACTTTGGCTGGCTCTGATTTCTTCTATACCCCATGGCTGGCTTCCGGGCTCTGTCTCATAACACCATTGATACAAAACGTACTCTGAGTTGGGGCTTTGCGCGCGCGTGCCAGTCCTTGCCGCGGCCCGCGTCTGTCGCTTCTTCGAATCTCGGTCTAAAACCTTACTCACTCCACGGTTCCTCGTGGCTGTATTACGCCCTGTCTCTCTTAACCTCTCCACTGGCGCCCCGTATCTCGAGACTGCTGTTCTAACATTCGCTCTTCCACCCGCCCAGCCATCGTCCGGCTTGCGCTTTAGGTCTCCTCTCGCCACAGTATGCTCCTAACCCCGTAAGTTACTGGGCTTGGCTTTTCGAATCTTCTGCCAGAACTGTCTCCTACAGCTCACGCATCCTCGTGGTCCTTCGGGCTCTGCTTCCCTCAGAGTCTTCTGACCACCCGTTACTTCGGCTTTCGGGCTCTCGTTTGACTCTTCGCTATAACCATTACGCACTGTTGCCAAATTCGGCTTTGCGTCTCTGGCCGTCTGCTACCAACGCATTACTAGGCTTTGGCCCGTGTTGATATTCTTAAACCTTACTGCTTGGCTTCTGGTGTTCTCGTAAACGTCTATTCTTCGCTTGGCCCTTGCTGTTTACTAAACTTACCATCTGGCTTGGCTCTGTTTCTAATCTTACTAGGGCTGTGGGATTCTGGGAGTCTGTTCGGACGTTTCCAGACTTACTCCAGACGCTAGGGGCTCTGTTTGAAGTTTTCCTCAAGTACCCTTATCACTACGTGGCTTGGCTCTGTCATGATTCTTAACTTACTCAGGCTTGGCGCTCTGTTTTGATTTCTTCCAACTGTACTGGACCCGATTTGGCTCCGTTTTGATTTCTTATACGTTACCCCTGGCTTGGCCTCTGTTTGATCATTTTCTAACATTACTTCCGGCCTTGGCTGCTGTATTCTAGGACGGTTACTAGCCCGGCTGCGTTCGCTTGGTTTCTGTTTTTCTAACCGTTAACCTTTTTGCGTCGGCTCTGGTTCCCCTGTTTCCGATTTCTAAAGAACTTTACCGCTGGCTTTCGCCCTGTGATGGCGCTCTGTTTTCTCTGTTCTACAACGCTGCTAATCGTTGGCTTTGGGGGTTCTGTTTTACCAGTTTTATTATATCGTTCTCGTGGTTCCCCTGGGCTTGGTCTTCTGTTTCTACAAAACTTCTCTCTTCCGTCGGGCCTTGGTTTTCTCCTGCCGTCTTTGATCCTTACCTCTCACACATTACTGAGCTGAGCACGATCTAGGTTCATATACTGCGACTCTACTCACCTATTTATCGTCCGTCGCTTTGGCCGTTTGGCCTAACCATTTGTAATTTTTGATTCTTCCTAAACGTTGGACACTGAGCTTGGACTGTACAGTGTTTTTTCTAAAGAACCGTCTCCCCGCGTTTGACCCCACAGGCCAGCCCACGTTGCGTTCGCTCCCGGCCGGGCAGGGCTCCCGCCCCTCCCCTTCGCAACGCTCCCCCACCCTCACAAACTGGCTACTTGGCTTCCAGCGTTTGATTCTCTCATAACCCTTTTAGATCCCTGCTTCCCGCCTGGTCACGGCTTGCCGGGGCGTTCCGCGGTTTCGGATCTCTCGTTAACTGACTGGCTTTTAGTGTGGCTCTCTGTTTGACTCTCTAACTCTTAATCAGTCACCACTGTTGTCATTACAAGGCAGAATTTTCGCGCGGGCCTCCGCCAAGATTCTATGGTCGTTGCAACATTTGGTCCTGGGTCGCATGGTTCCGAGTTCGCTCTCTTGGCCTTCCCCATTGGGTGATGTTTGTCTGATGCGTTATCAACTAGCAATGTGATCAAGCTTATTTTTCATCAGCACTGATTAACTACGAATTACTGTCCGTTTCACTGAATCAAGATTATGGGCCACCGGCGGGTGACCGGTCACAGGATGCTTACGGGATCCTCCTAGGCACCTGTTCCATCTTTGGTGTGTCCAGGGGGGGTCCGTGTTTGCCAACTCCCTTTGTTTTCTGTATAGTTTCGGACTTACGAGATTTATCAACTGTTCGTTAATCTTTCGCTTTACATACAATATATGTAAACCAAGATTTTCGAAGCTAGGAGTTTTCCATTCATATATTTTTTTCAATAGCGCAGTCCAAAAATGCCTGTCCACTGCAAAATCAGATATGCGGAATTAATCCACTAAGTAGGAACTCTACCGAATCTTCACAAGTAAAAAACGTTATGTCTGATTTGATTGTTCTTTCTAAGATTAAGTGTATAATACTTAATGGCCGACCTTAAAAACACACTTTGAATTACATTATTTTCTTTGGGAAAACGAGTTCCTGTTTAATCCAGACGGATGTAGAACACTTTGACGGGTATTTTCCTACATCAAAACAGCAAGAACAAAATGTTATCGTTGGGTATTTTTCAAATTGCACAAGACAACAAATTAGAGTACATAATTCGCACTGTCATTGACGGTATCATTTTGGATTTTCAATATTCCTCACAGCTGTTCATACCGGTACATGTTAATATTCAATGGTAATTCTATTTTCTTTTATGTTGCATGTTTGATGATTCGCAACACGAAGTAGCCCGAAGGGTGGTTGGTAGTGTCGGTAATCATTTCAACGAGACGTCATCGCTTATACATAAAAATATCATAAGGGGCTTATTAGCTTTTACGCGGTCGAAATTTTAAATATCCAGGAGTCTTTGTGAGAGTGGAATCCAAATTCCATTTTCTATGTATCTATTTGTGTACATTTTCCTTCTCTTGGACAGTCGAAATGGAGCCACGAATGATTGGTTTTTTTTTTTCTGGTCATGACTTTTAAGAATACGTAGTAAACAATTAAACTAATGCTTCTTTGTACAAAATATGTTTATGTTTTATCAAACATTCAGGAAGATGTCAGCATATCCATTATGCAGACTCTCCCCATCTGAAACCTTTGCTGAAAAATCGCTCTCCGCTCCGTTACTTTTGTAAATTGAAACGAAATTGAACCGCATGCATCCGTAACACGGAGATGTTCAAATCCTAAGTGATTAAACAATGGACAGAGACAATGAAAAAACAAACGTTTGGATTACTAGCTATCAATATTTGCTGCCTTACATTATTCTATAAATGCAATTGTTTTTGTCATCGAACCAACAGCGAAAAATGTTACAACCCTGCAAATTGTATGTTGAAGTGAGTTTTGACCATTACTAGAAGTATACATATCCCAAAACTGTGTGATAGTAGTAGTACCCTTGGTTAATCGTTATGTGTCCGACTGAGATACATCTTTTGTTAAAAGTAATGGTTTATAAAATGCAGAACAAACCGTGACATACTTTACAGGGTCGAATCGAAGCCGAATTTCGACTCTCCTGAGCGTTGAATGCGACTCCCCCGTTCTTTTTTACGCGACTCTGCCCAAAGGAACGGTTGTATCAGGTGGTATAGCAGACAACACGCTTAAATTGTTTAATGAATCCAACTTGTATATTTTCATACTGTTTATGTACTGTTTGTTAAACATCATTACAAGCTGCTGCGTGTCGTTGCTAGTCCCATTTAGAGTGTATATGTTGTTTTATTACTGATTCTGTATATCAGAAATGAATGGGTTATAAAGGAGAATTGACGACGGGTAATCCCGTTTACTTTGTTTTCGCACTAAGGGTTTCACGGTGGGTGTGATTCGCGTCAGTAGAGGATGCTTACTCCATCCATGGCGCCTGATCTGCCGTTCGCTTTGTGGGAGGTCACGTTTTGCCCCTACAAACTTGACTTATGTACATATGTTTTTTGGGATTATCTTGGGATTATGATTGCGTTTGACACATTGTTTACCTCGCCAATTTACAGTATAATACTATGTTTCTAAGTTTTCCTTTCCTTCTATGTATGATACATCAAAACACTAATTGAAAAATATGAAGTTCACATGGTTAAAAAAATGATATGTGATGATTTTATATCTTATTTTTAAGTGCTCGCTTTATGAAATTATGATTCATTCAATTAAAGATGGCATATTTCTTGTATTCGCTCGCCTAATAATTCTTATCTTCGCAATAAAAAACTATATTTGTAAAATAATTTCGCCCTCCCGTTTCACTTTTGTTGTTTGAAAATCCAAAGAACTATTTTACAAATTGATGTGGCCTAAAACCAAAGTACAACGCTACAATACCGTTATATTCCTATGAAATAAAAATAGAGTAAATTTTGGAACACATTCGCCAGCTTCGCCAAGACAACGAAAACACAAAGGAGACTCCCATGGATGCAATATTGACTTCGTTCCTCTTACGCATGCAGCAGAGAGGTGATAAAATATCTCACCTGCTTCATATGTCCATTATTTCAACCACAATTTCCGCATACCGGTTAAATCGATATAAAGAGGTTGCATTTGAACAAAACAATGCAATTATCAAATATAACTAGAGGAAAATAAATTGAATTTTTTATCTTATTTGCGTGAAACCATAATCTGTGACTCAAAAGTCCTTGGAATTTCAATGACGTGTATCATCAACTTGATACAGCTAACGCCGATGTTGCCACAAGCGATCACAATCATGCTAGCCACTGTCGACATTTGAAATATTTCCTTTGCATGATAATAATGTCTGAAATCTTTTCTTTCAAAGTAAGGTCAAAATATTGTAACGACACGTTATATTCAGTAACATATAAAGGGAAAAAAGAAACCAACTTGATTGTATGTACCCCGTGATCACAGGGAGGAAGTATTCTGCCAATGACTGTGACATTCAATCCAATCTATATTGGTTTAGATTCGTTTGAACTAGGAATTGCAATGTAACACTTGCTAATCTTCATGAAAATCAGATCAATTGTTTTTCATCATTAAAGTCATTTGGGTTGGGAAGAGTATGACATTAGGTCACTAAGTCATACGCTCAAATAAGTTACTCAGACAAGCCGATGTATCCCAATTCATTGACGTCATCTTTACAACGACCTAGTTTTTCAGTACAAAACTCATTGGGTCAAATGCTGTCTGACGTGTTGCATAGCTATTGGTAGACCGTTCTATATCATTTATATACTGATTTTGACTTGATCAAGACTCAAGCCGAGTGTGACAGGTCGACAGGGGATGCTTACTTCTCCTAGACACCTGATCCCACCTCTGGTATATTCAGAGGTACGTGTTTACCCATGCAACTCTTAAGTACTTCGTAAAGGACTTGCATAGTATAGATTAATCACTGTTCGTTATTTTACCTTTTCAAGTGAAAGAATATTGTTGCAATGTAAACCAACGTTCTTCATATTTTAACACATATCTATGGGAAAATGTAAAACTCTATCTAAGGTCATGATTTGAAAAAAAAGTAAAAAAAAAAATAATATTGCGGAATGTAACACAAACTTAGATGTTTAAATCCAAATGAAAAAAAAAAGATAAATCGGTTTTTCGAGTTCTTTCGTTCAAATTTCTAGCTCCAACCTGAATCAAGGTGATATTTGAACATATTAAGAGTCCGTAAAACTATTTCATACATAATATCAACTTGGATCCCGTTATAGGGCTTTGTTTCGAATCAGTGAAGGTGTACTCAATGCTTTGGTAATTGATTTTTTTTCCACATCACATATCCGTGTGAAAGGTTCAGTTCTTAAATAAAAGAGTGAAGACAACGATAACTCACATAAAATACAAAGTTAAGAGAAGGGCTAACACGAACCCAACAGAGATGGGATCACGTGATCAGAGATAGTGAGGACTGAAGCAATCACAACAAGCTCGTATCGTGCTTTTCTCTTCACACTGAGCTACACATTTTCCCTTTTTGATGGGATATTTCAGGACAAACTTGACATTAACTTTTATTAGAAAGTTAAGTTTATTACCAAAAATTCAAAGTAGCATATTATTATGACGATGAAACCAAAGTATCCGTATATTTACATAGATTTTGTATATCAGCACAAGCTTTCGAAGTTCTGCTTTCATTTATATAAAGTGGCGAAGTAAACAATGTGTTAAACGTAATCTTAGTACCAAAACATATATACAAGATCGGGTGTAGGGCAACAGTACCTCCGACAAAAGTGAAGGTAGGATCAGATGTCATGGAGGAGTAAGACCTCTGCTGATCGGTCACATTCGCCGTGTGCCCGTAGTCAAAACAAAGTAAACGAGGTTACCAAGTCGTAAAATCTAGTACGAAAATGACAGTCTAACATACGGTATGAAACAAATCAGTCACATCATAATGACTTAGTGAGACTTTTGTAATCGCAAACAAGGTCATTATAGCGACCGTAGAATTTGCGAAATGATGACTTTAAACGAGAATTTGTTATAAACATCAACTTTTTTGTTAGTAGTTGGCCTCGCTTTAAAAAGTCCTCATACGCATGGCATGTTCTTACGATGGAAATCAACTATCACTTTCTTAATATTTTCTTGCGTATTTACCTTTATCTTGTTACTATTGTAAGGGCACTGGAAAAATATCAAAGATCGAGACACTTCTCAGTCACGGTTGTTAAGATTCATGAAAGAAGTCACAACTACATGTACGGAATTAATATAAGCTTTTATTGATTAGTGCAGGCGATTAGTTAAAAAAATCATACGAAATTCATTTTTCAATTGAAAGTATCTTTATTTTAATTGAATGCATTTTATATAATAACAAATTGATGCTACTCATTTTGCTAGACAATGGAAGATCTTTTGTAGTGTTGATATCTTTTACAGCTACCACTCTTCATGCTGTGCGTTTTCGGTCCTGCTATTTGCCACATTCCAAAGTTCATCGAAAAATTTGAAAGACAGATACGGAACTCGGAGGAACAATCGTCTGCTGTTTCGCGTCTTCAGAGATATACCTTAGAGAGATCCAATTTACCTATTTCTACTGACGAGCGGAGCGTACCCCGCCATCTTATACGCCACGCGGAACCTTTTTCGACTGACATCGACTTGCCTTGGCAATGTGAACAGGAATATTTTTGGCGAGATTTAGGAGAAATGCACTTTCCAAGACATTTAAAGGAGGTACGATGTTTAAATACTACCTGCTGGTATGGGCATTATCGATGTGTTCCCGCCAAATATTCTGCTAGGATTCTAACCAGAAGTGTTGACGGCGATGACGAAGGGAATGTGCCGTTTCCACTTCGCCTTGAATGGAAGTTTGAGAATGTAGACATTACAGTGGGTTGCATGTGCTCCAGGTAGAGGAAAAATAAAGGAATATTTCTGCTAACGCTTTCAACATCACCGTGCACGAGTTCATTTTAAACTTTGTGATATATTGATTATAGATTTGAGAGCCTCTCCCCGAATTATGATAAATGCAATGAAATAAATTAAAATGTGCGACCGTTGGAAATTCTTTTAAGAAGTGATATCCGCACAACAATATTAATTGTAAATCATACTGCATTGAAAATATCGCATTACTTTTGTATTGAATTTGCAAATAAAATTTATTGTAACACGCATCCGTTTCCTTTCTTTATTTGATACCGTATAAGCAGAAATTTAATTTAATTTTGATATTATGAGCGAGTGTTTTGAGATCGCTAAAATGTGATATCGCTAACAATTGATTCCAAATCATCGGTAGAGCTTTTCGAAATAATGCACAACGTAATAGCTAAAATTATTTATTATAGACCAGACTTGCTAACGTCAAACAATGGTGTAGTGCACATTGTATTTGTATAAAGCTGACTTTGTCCTAGGATTGAAATAAAGACATAACAATAAATTACCTATTTTTGTTTTATTAAACGTCCTATTTAATATACACCTCCAACCCCCCTTTGTGGCTCTTCTTGGTCTTGGCAACTAGGCAATGAGTAAAATTTCAAAACTGAAAAAACAATTGTTTATTGACACAATGATCGCAAATGTCATTAGAATAAATCAAATTTTAAATTAGTTTCTCTTTCTTTATTAATATTTATCAATATTTACGGTATATTTGAATCCAAAAAATTAAAAATTTGTCTCAACGGTTTTCTGACCTTTCTCCTGTAATTGCTTAGTCATAAAAGGAAGCGCTAGCTTAATTGCTACAATGTAACTTATTCCCGGAAAAATTCCGGAATAGCGTTTCGCAAAAAATTAATTCGGAATTAAATATTTTAAAATCTGGCTAAAATAAATAAATTTAAAGTTAAATTTATGCAAAGGCAAAGATAACGAAGTGATCAATCTCGTGAGCCCCAAAAAAGAATACAAAAGCAAGAGTTGGGCAAACACGGACCTCTGGACACACCAGAGATGGGATCAGGTGCCTAGGAGGAGTAAGCATCCCTTGTTGACCGGTCACACCCGCCGTGAGCCCATAGTCTTGATCAGGTAAACGGAAAAATCCGTAGTCAAATCAGTGTGTGAATAACGGCCTAACAATGGCTATGAAACACATTAGACAGCATATGACTCAATGGTTGGTAATACTGGTAAACTAAATTGTTATAACGACCATAGAATTTACGAAATGCTGCCTTTAAACGTGACTGTTGAAAATATTATCGCTAAAATAAAATACCACTTTTTATGGGGAAAAAACCCGTTAAATTTGCGTCTCAATAAACATTCTACTGATACAGTATATAGCAACACCGTAGTATTAAAAGGTCGTATGTGGGAACTTTTGGAAAGTCAAACTTTGCTGTACATAAATGAGAAAAACTGTATATATTATACAGTTATTTAATGTCTGATCAGTCAATAGAGCCGGAGTATTTTTCCCGAGGTACTGGGAACAGCTCAATGCACGTTCTATTGCCCGAGGCGCCAGCCGAGGGCAATATAACGTGCATTGAGCTGTTCCCAATTACCGAGGGAAAATATATTCCGGTCTATTGACTGATCAGACATTAAATAACTGTTTATTACCTAATTACATGTAAATGTTGTTTAGTGCTTCTTTTTTAACGTGGAAAAGAATAATAATTATATAAAATGCATTTTCAAACATTGTCAAATTTCCCGGCATTACATTGCTACTTCTATTGACGTCATTTGAAACGTTGCGTTACGAACGTCATAGTTAGCAATGCATCAGATTCCTCAATATTGCCGGTCAATAGATCGCCGGTCCAAAATTCAAAAACTATTGACCGGCGTCCAATGACA